>JAOYSI010000014.1:919874-954329 GCA_025775065.1 Hiodon alosoides | reverse complement strand
GAAATGTTGGCGTGTTGAATACGGACTTTAAATCCCCATTTTCCCCTAACAGAAATCATCCTCCCACTGATTTACAGCAACACCACTCTACCTTCTGCATGATTCCCTTCTCATAATAGTAGCGCAGAGAGCGGCTCAGCTTGTCGTAGTTCATGGCTGGACGGTTCTTCTGCATCCCCCACAGCCTGGCCACCTAACGGATGGGACAAAAGTGTGAAATTTTTGCCTCACCACTGCAAACAAGATCTTGTCCTTTTGGTGCTCAACAGATGGAAGGGTTTTTTTGTGCCAACCCGTGGATATAGCCGGACAAGCCTGCAGTGATAATTGTCACCTCTAGAGGTTACTCTCCATCACCTTTTCTCCCTTTGAGCAGAGAACCACTAGGTAAACATAAAGCACATATCCACACAGGCTCTCAGGTCCTCTTTATGTAACCATTCACCACTTTAAACGGACCAGAATCCCACATACTGTGCTGTGGTGAAAAGAGGAGAGAGAGTAGGGGGGAAAAAGAAAAAAAATACCTTAGTGGCTGCCTGTCATATACAGCATTTTAAATATCATATTCTTGGTTATTACTGGTTCACCCTTCAGCTGAACCCAAAAAACTCAGGGCCAATACCAGAGGTAACCTTTCTTTTCTGCTTCACAACATCTTAGGCCTCTCTGGTAAAGAAGTTACCTAGCTGAGATACGCTTATTTTTAAAAACATTTATAAGACTTCTGATCCAAACATTACGACTTAAAATGCCAGAAGGGAATGTCTTATCGAATCTTTGAGAAAGGCACTTAAACTGAACAGCTTAAGCAACTATGCGTTTGTAAATAGGATGATAGCAAAGCAAGAAAGGTTACCGGGTTGGGCAAGAAAATTTACCCCACACAACAATGTCATAAGGCGTCCACAACCAATCTACAAATCACAATAAGGAAAGGGTGGGGTTCAGTCAACTAGGTTTACAGAATTGTGAATGGTACTGAAAACCCACTCCTTCCCTAAGAGGAAAGCTCCCCCCCATACTGTAAATGGTCATCAATAATACATGATCCTTAATGGAAGCTAGGCACATAATATTTAAACACCTATTTAAATATTTAAAATTTAAAATATTTTTAATTCATACTTAAAAGTCCCTGTTAGAAGTCATTTAAAAAAATGTCCAAATCTGTTCCAGGGCTATTCTTATGCACGGCATGCTTAGTATATTACTTATGCCAACCGATAATCAGGCTTCATTTCCATACATTCATGAGCATTGTATGCATGTTGGTTTGGTTTGATAAAAGGACAAGCTGAAAAACACAAAATCGAGAGAAATAGCAAATTCATGGATTCACTACCAATGGCTTTGTTGTAAACACAGACCCACCTCCTCTGGCTCAATGAGTTTAAATTCCATGCCACGGCCGGTCCAGGCAATGAAGTGCGCATTGCCCGGGTCATCCAATAGGGCCACCAGGAACTGCCAAAGCTGCAGGGAACCGCGCCGCTGGTAAGGAGCACCCTCGCGGAAGACGCTGCCAGCCTCCTGCTTCACCTCACCTATTTCGGAAGTGGGTAAAAGAAAAGGAATAAAACTATGCACAGTTTAAGCTTGTCCCACCCAAACACACATTACTGATGAAGAGCTGAAGCAAAGTAAAGCTGTTGTGTAATTTCATTGGTTATATTGGGGTTCCTTCAAGATGTCATTGGAGCGTCAATCTAGCTTCTTACAAGAGGATACGAAATCCACCAGAAAAAAAAAAAAAAAAGGCCTGTTACAGTGCCTATAAAAAGTATTCACCCCCTTTGATGTCTTTATATTTTGTTTGTTTAAAATATTTAATCATAGTGAACTTCATTTGACTTTTTTGACACTGAACAGAAAGACATTCATATCAAAGTAAAAATACATTTCATATACATTTTCATACATTTTTACATACACTTGTCTAATTTTATAACAAATATGAAACGCAACATAATTGGTTGCATAAGTATTCACCCCCTTCAATTCAGTATTTAGTCGATGCACCTTTGGCAGAAATTATAGCCTTGAGCCTATGTGTATAGGTCTCCAATCAACTTGGCACATCTGGACACTGCAATTTTTCCCCATTCTTCTTTGCAAAACTGCCCAAACTGGCAGGATGTGTGGGGATCGTGAGTGCACAGCCTTTTTCAAGTCCATCTACAGATTCTCAATTGGGTTGGGATCTGGACAATGTCTGGACTAGATATTGTTGTTTCTAAACCATTCTTGTGTAGCTTTGGCTGTATGCTTGGATCATTGTCTTGCTGGAATTCTCAGTTCTCTTGCAGAATGCATCAGGTTTTCCTCCAGGATTTCCCTTAATTCTGCAGCATTCATTTTACCCTCTACCTTTACAAGCCTTCCAGGGCCTGATGCAGAGAAGCATCCCCACAGCATGATTCTACCACCACCCTGCTTCATGGCGGAGATGGTGTATTTTTGGTTATGCGCGGTGCTTGGGTTGCGCCAAACATAGCATATGGTTTGATGGCCAAAAAGCTCAATTTTGGTCTCATCAGACCATAGAATCTTCTTTCAGCTGACTTTAGGCTCCCACATGTCTTCTGGATAACTCTAGCCGAGATTTCCTTTGTTTTTTTTTTCCCATTGCCACTCTCCTATAAAGCTGTGACTGATGAAGAACCCGGGCAACAGTTGTTGTATAAACAGTCTCTGCCATCTCAGCCACTGAAGCTTGTAAGTCCTTCAGAGGAGTCATGGGTCTCTTGTTGGCCTCCCTCACTAGTCCCCTTCTTGCACTGTAAATCAGTTTATGAGGACGGCCTGCTCTAGGCAGATTTACTGCTGTGCCATACTTTTTCAATTTCTTAATTATTGACTTCACAGTTCTCTGAGGGATATTCAGGGACTTGGAAATTGTCTTGTATCCACCCCCCGATTTGTGAATAACCTTTCCGCGGATCTGCTTGGAGTATTCTTTTATTTTCATGGTGTTGTTTTTCCCAAGATACTGACTCACCAGTAATTGGACCTTCCAGAGACAGGTGTATTTATAACAGCCTTTCCCAATCCTGGTCCTCAGGACCCCCTTGCCCTGTATGTTTTCTATGTTTCCCTGCTCCAACACACCTGATTCAAATTAATGGTTTGTTATCAGGCTTTTGCTGAGCTTTATAACAACCCATTAATTTGATTTCACTTCATTGACAGTGCACAGGTGATCTCCATTTAATTAACTGAGCTCATTTTAAAACTGCTGCACAGTGATGATTTAGGCGAGTTGCATTAAAGGGGGTGAATACTTATGCAACCAATTATTTTGTGTTTAATATTTGTTATAAATTTAGACTAAATGTTACAAATGTATTTTGATATGAAAGTCTTTTTCTGTTGCTCGGTGTCAAAAAAGTCAATTATAGTTCACTATGATTCAATATTTCTAACAAATAAAATACTAAAACATCTAAGGGATGTGAATACTTTTTATAGGCACTGTATGTAACCTTTGGAAGCTTATTGTCGTCTTACAGCACATTATACATATAGGCACTGTGAGCATAGATGCTGATATAGGTATAGGAAAAACGATTATTTTTCTGCGACATATCTAATCTCAAACCCAACATCACATTATAAACAGCTTCCATTTCACTCAGAAATTAGAAGCTTATGAAATTTAGACAACAAAAAAAAAAAAAAAAAGAGAGCGGGAGCCCTAATGTATTGGTGGTTTCAGAGTCACCATTGGACTTTTTACTTTATATGATGGACTTTGTGGTACCATTCATTACTAGAAGAGCAACAACAACAACAACAGAGCCATAATATCCCAGACATTGAGACGTCTACAGTGAAGTGTTTGCAGTGCTGGCTAGTCAAAATTTTCTGTTCTGGGACTCACCTTCAAATTTCTCTGGAACAACGCGGGAGTCATTCTCGAAAGGGTAGCCTGAAAAGAGGGAACTGGTTTGAGGACTGCATAAGAAATACTGAGGCTCGCTGTTTCAATAAGGAGGCAACCCAATATGGAGGAAACCCACATCTGTATATTGGCCCACTGACTTATGATCATGGTAAAAGGAAGAACAGGTCACTAACCAGCTCGCTGCAGGTTGAAAGAATATGTGGCGAATATAGCACTTACGATAGACTACAAGTTTCCCAAACTAATGATGGACAATATGAGTGCAGTCAATTATATATTTATTTACTAGAAGTAGCATTATTGTCCTGTAGTAAACACCCTTATCCAAGGTGACTTTTTTAAGTTTTACACTTTATCCATTTAAATAGATGGATACTGAAGCAATGGGTAAGTACATTGTTTAAGGGCAGAACTCCAGCTCAGAGATTCTAACTGCCAACCTCTGGTTACAACTCTTAAACACTAGGCCACATGGTTGCCCAAAAGATGGGCGGAGAAGAAGAAAAACAAAACAAAACAAAACACCTGACGTTAACCACTTTGGTTGAAATGGGGGCCCTTGTTATCCCCATTCTCGTCAAATGATCTAAGTAGACTGTGTGCCAGCTTTAAAAGACTGCTTCCTGAGCTTTTACAATTGACTCAATGAACCACATTTCCTTGAGAGGCTTTGTCTGATTGTCTCGGCTTCCAGCCCCAGATTCAAGCAAAGCGGCCGATTTTTTTTCCTGGAGGGCAAGAAAACACTTTTTCAGTTGTTATGTTTACCCTGGAATGCGTCAAGGCCAGGGTGATGCAGATAGCTTTGCCAATGGAAACACAGACACCCCGGCCTGGTTAGCCAATGGCCGCAGGGTGCATGCCAGCTCAGATGCACTGGCCTCATTGAACTTGGGGGAGCTTGCCAAACTTCTATAGGCCTGCCCCCACTAAGGAAACACTGAGGAGCCGGTAGTGTTTCTACACGGATCCTGCTCTCCTGTGCGTTCCATCATTTTTCTAACCCCCTCAGAGACTTAGAAGAGAGCACTGATTAAGGCCCAGCCTTAACGTAGCTGCTAAATCCCTCTGCTTCCAACCTACTTGTTTATAACAAGTGAAAAGCAATAATCTCATGTGAATCAGATTACAATCTTTTCAATTTGATCAGCAGTTAATTTATTTCCTGCATATGGGAAAATAACTCTTAACACCATTGGTCAGTGAGCTAATGCGGGCACATGTTTGAGTAACATTTTTATAACGGTGCAATCATTATCATGCAATGAGCCGGTGCGTGCAATGAGGGAGCATACCTTCATTATTGTGCAGGGAGTGTGTGTAGCCCTCGTTTTGGTGGTACATAGAAGGGCAGCCAGGCACATCTGTGGGGGGAGAAAAACAGATGTTGGCATATAGCTATAATTTACAGCCAGCGCGCATGAGTATATGGCAACAAAGTACTTGGCTTGAACAGGTTAACTGTGGTTCTTATTGCAGTAATATCATTGCATAAAAACAATTGTATAAACATAAATTATGTTGTTGGTACAAAGTGCTTACAATAATTGACTATTATGGGAATTGGAGTAAATCATACCTCTTGTTTATGGGTACCAAGTTACAGAATTTAGTTGTGAGTATTTGAACAGCAATTTATATTAACAAACATACTATTGCAGTCTCCTACTCCTAACTAAAAACACAAAGCTGCGTTTTTCAAAGTATGTATGAATCTTGTAATCCTAATCTTGAGTTTATAAACACATTTATCCTGCTGTGCCATATGCTCTTGAACAGTTTCTCAGGCCTGTCTCTCTGTCTGCTTGGTCTGTAAGATTGTATTCCTCTGATGAGCTTGACAACTGGACCGAGCCAATAATAATCCCAAATGAACAAGAACTTCAGCAATTTTGATAAGTTTTGAAAAAAACATTAAACATCTCAAAGATATGCAACAATAATTTATCATTGTTTCTTTTTTTGTGAGTGTTTTAAATGTACATTTCTTAGCCGGGGAAAGGGGAAATGCAAATCAATGCAACTCAAAAGTTTTTCTGTATTATATAATATAAGAACCACAAACACACACTGAACAATTCATTTCAGATATACCCTTTTTGTGAACTGTGGGATTTTTTTGACACACCCGATAGCCCTTCAGAATCAAGGTTGTAATGCAGTTTTCTATTGTATACATACAATATTAGAATACTGTGTAGCGAAGCACAGCGTGTTGTACAGAACTGGAGAAGGTGCAGCTATGTTGTCTCAGTGACTCATGACTGGAGAATGTTGTGGTATGGCCACGATTAGACGCCATTAAGGAAAATTAAATTCTCTTCTCCAGCAGACCCTCAGCTACTCAACTGTGCTATAAAGTAATAATGCTACCAGCTTCAGAAGAGTTTTCTCCACAACTAAACCCAAGAACGTCTGTGCCACAGAGACTTTAGCACCAGGACGGCCTGCTTAAGTCTGCATGCTTGGTAAACTAAAATGATCTTCAAAGCACTGCTCGTGGCTGAAACTTTGTACAGTGTTCTCCCAACATACCCATTACAATATGGTAATGTGAGTTCTTAATCAATACTGTTGCAGCAGCGTTTTAAAAATAAAATGAAGTCCACATCAACCATTCTCCTTTGAGCCAGCTGATAATGGAGCAGCCTGTCACCTTCAAAAACAGTATTTACTATTCATCCCTCATTCACGTCCTCCCACAATCCCTAAACAACTCCGCAATCTCTGCAGTGTTTGTGTGACCACTCAACGAACCGAAGCGGCTCCTTTCATATAAATTTAGTAAAGGCACCCAGACAATATTTTAATATTGTAACCAGCCATCATTTAACCCATAGCAGGAGCACTGGTGCAAGCACTGGTTGTACAAAAAAACTTTAGAATTTGCTCAGCCTCCCACCCACTCCGCCTACCCCCACCCCTCTTGTTGTTGTGCAGCAAGAGTCCGGATTGGGTTACTGTGGCCACGCTCATTTTTCCATTATGAGTTCATCTGCCTGTAGAAAAGGAAGCCGCTGCTGCAACCTGACACTCTGGAGCTCTCCGCTGGGGATTCTAGTCTTTCCAGTGCCCTCCATTTTCTCAATGAAATTCCTCTGCTTCTCTTTCAGAGAGGGAGGGGCAGCTGTGTCCCAAAGAGCAGCACTGAGTCAACAGCAGAGTGTCAGGGAGTTGAAAGAGAGATGAATAAAGGGAAGAGAGAACGGTCTTCGGCCTGAATACTGACACAGGGAGGTTATTACACTTGGAATGTTAATTTGGTCTATACCTAAATGCCAGGCCAGAACTCCGGTCCAAGTTAGTTGACCCCAATACTGATACTGGTTTTCAAAAATAATACCAAAAATATCTCAAAAATAACACCAAGCTGTAGGGGTATTCTTTGGAAGCCGGTTCCTTGGATGTCCCATAGAGATAGCGGTTCAGAAAATACACCCTTCAACTTTTTGTTCATTTTAATCAGCTTGGCAGAATCCATGCTAACACCTTAAAGGTATTACTGAAAACTATACTAAAAATTTTAAACAAAAGATTGCTGTATGTGTGGTTCATGCTGTGCCAAGTCTCACCACGCTCATAGGTGTAATCGGTGGGTTCTTGCTTCACCATCATGTGGGCAGGGGGATAACTCTGGTGGTTAACTCCAGCCATGTGGCCTCCCTGCTCATACAGCGGGTCCAGGTACTCCTGTTTGAAGTTCTGTTGCAGGTATGGTATGCAGGGCTCCAAGATTTGGCGATAAGCTCCTCCCCCTCCTCCAGTTCCTCCTCCACCCCCGCCACCACCACCACCACCAGGGTGACGCTGCAGGGCCTGGCCTGGAGGGCCATACTGGGAGCACATCTCTGCTGAAGGCTGGGTGTACCTCGCACTGAGAGAAACAGAAAAGACTGTGCGTTCAGAAAGACTCCAGCACCTTTTAGTAAACCTCTACTTTTCCTTCCCTTAACTCAAACCAGGGTAACCCTCTAATAGGTAATTCTACTAAACCAGTAAGACAGATTTAACCAGTAAAGCATCTGTTGCAGTGAGGCTGAAGATGTCAAAACCCAAAACCTCTAATATCACAGGGACACAAAAACTGTAATTTAATAGCAACAAGGGGGCGAACAAAACCAGGCATCTTCCAAAATACAGGGCTAGGAACTAAACCCCACATGCCACGCTGTATCTCCAGCAAACTAATGATTGTAAGCACAAATTACCTGTGGTCCATAGGGAAGCTGTGGCTAGCATGGGGCTGGCTGGCCGAGGGAGGGTTCATGTACCCCAACTCAGGCCGAGTACTCAGGGGGGGTTTTGGGGAGAAATGCTGCATGGGAGACATGGGAGTCTCGGGGCTGGAGGTCTTGGGCCCCATAACTCTCTTCTGCTCATAGGCACTGGAATGGGGCAACACAACACAGCACAAACACACTTGACTTGTGATCCACTCTGATAAATTAAAGCATGCAGATGTTATGACGGATGAACTAGAACTAAAAACGGACTGCTACTGAGGACTGACTCGTTGAAGACCGATGCTGACTTTTGGAGAAGAAAAAGAAAAGAAAAAACTGTACCTGGCGTAAAGGCACTGCTCCCCATTTGGGTAGCTGAAGGTCCGCTTGTGGCTGCAGGATTGGCTGGGGTCAGAACCAGGACTTTGGGGTTCCTTCTTGATCTTTACTGGGGGGCTGTGGAAGGCTACCGCTGTGGAGGAAGGGACAGAGGGGTTCACTTTCATGGTGTTTTATAGCCAGGCTTCAGACAAGATAGAAAAGGGAAAAGACAACATTTATCCAATTTAGGAATACACTGTAAAATAAATTTAAAACTGGGCAAAAAATAAAAGTGATTCTCTCTCACACACACACACACACACACACACACACACACCTCTGCCGTGTACAGTATGACCTCACTCACTAGCTTGATTTTTTTACTCGAGACACAACATGACCTGCCTTCCCTCTCCACATCCAACAAAAACAAATGACCAACTGATGAACACAGACTGGGAAAATATGAATTTCTTGTAAGGCGCGTTTCTGCTGCCGAAAAGCAATACTGAAGTTATTATAGCTCTCCAAACAAACCCTCTTATCACATTCCGAATCACTTAAACGTATAATTTCAATTAAACTTATCTGAATTTTCTTATGCCTTTGTTTCAATGTATGGAAGGCCACAAAACCCACCCTAAGTGGGAGATGAAACCTAGACAGAGCAATGTTTATTATTCAAGGGAAGAATTTCACCAAGTGAACAGCACATTAAGAGAGCTGATAGGGTAGATATTCCCCCCTCCGCTAATCCTAAGAAAACTGTGCAATTAATCAAGATTGGGGGTGGGGGGATCAACATAGGATGCAGAGGAAGTGCTTTAACTAGATTACTTTATGGGGTGATTTGGAACATGTATGGATTAAAAAATATTCATCACAAAAAAGGCTTACTGGCAAGACCTTAAATTACAAAGGATGAAATTATTTATTATTATTAAATGCGACTAGTGTAATAAATGGTAATCCACTTAACAGTATTCTGAAGACATTTCACTGAATTGGCAGTTGTAGAGTGTGTGTGTGTGTGTGTGTGTGTGTGTGTGTGTGTGTGTGTATATGTGGGAAATGTGCCACAATTGAAAGAAAAGTTTATGAGTTTATGACATTCTTTTTGATTCATGTTTATAGTCCGGTGCTAGCCATGTAAACTGTATTTGAAAGCATATTTCCTCTGGTTTCCATTTCCTCTTTTTGTTTGGGCTATTTCTGACCACTGCTTCCAGTTTCTGATCTTTTTTTAAATGGCACATTTCAACATTATATTACTTTATTTCTCCCCTAACATACATCATGGCCTTTTTTCTGAAGAGGGTCATGAACTTAAAGATAGAGCATAACAGCTCTTCACTGTTTGGACGTCCCCGGACAGATGTTGTACACATCATGAGTACAGCGTTAAGCTAGAAATTTTTGAAAAATACCAGGAGATTCATTTCTCTCCAGGATTGGTCAGGGGGGAAGGAAAAGATCAACAAAATTACAGCTTCAGCTCATGAGGATCCAATAAGTCAAGGGTGACGTCGCTTACTAGAACTAAAGAGGAAATACCACGTGAACACAAATTTATTCCAACTAAGTTTTTTCCTGGTAAGTTAGGGGTGATTATCTACAATTGTTCATAGCTCACTGGAAGCTTTCTTATGTGTAAGAGGCTAGTTTTATGAACTGAAAGGCGTCATTGGAAACAAATGGAGGAGAACACACGACTATTATGGAGAATTCAACCCAATGGGAATGTTGGAAATGGTCGAGAAGCTTGATATTGCTTATGCAAATAGCATGGTCGTGGGAGGGGGCGGGGGGCTTCTGATGGCGATGATTGATTGCTTTAGGAAATTAAGGGGTCATTATGCCGGGCCCTGCAAGTCACAAGTCATTGCCCATAAAAAAAAAAAAAAATTAGAAAAAAAAGCCTCATCCCTTCAGCATCCCTTTCAGGACTAGGGTAAACACGGTCCCTTTTAAGACGATTGTCTTCTCCCACGGGCCGGCGGATTCTGCAACTGAACAGTGTACACTGAGTGAGTGTAACTAAGAGGCCACTTATTTATTTCTTCAGAAAGAGGTCTTGGACATATGTAATTTTTCTTTTACACACCACAGAAGCTAGAAAAAAAAAGCTATTTATTATAAAAGCCTAATATTCCTGTGTTAATGTTGTAAATAAACATCTTGTGCTGGGGTGTCACCATCCAATGGAACAACATCACAACAAGTCGAAAAGACAGAAAAGTATTACACTATGGGCATAACGCCATTGGCCCATGTTCACGGTGGCAGAGTTCCAAGCAATACAGAATCACAGCACGAACTACGGGTGGAATAGAGCAAACCAAAACGAAGTCCGGCCAGTCTGAAACGGTGGATGGACCGTACTGCTGGATTCGCCATATGGTCCTGCTGTCTCAGATCAGCTGTGCTTTTTATTGCCCTCGATATAGTGAAGCCGTTTGACGTACATGGGGTCATTTTGCATCATATACAAACATCACACAAAGGACCAAAGATATGAATGGCTAAATTCATAGCCCTTTTCATAGCACAGAATGGAAAACTCAGAAAACTCGAAATCTCAGAATTTTTAAAACCAGGTGCATGGGGCAAGTACAAATGAAAGAGCCTGCCTCTGTGCATGCAGTTTGATAATAAGCACTGGATACATTTTCTAAAAGTGTTTGAAAAGTTGCAGGTATTCTATAGGCAGGACAAATGGAGGACCCATGTTAGCTTGAGTCAGAAAGACACAGCGAGAACTGGCCTATTGATTCCAGAGGTGACACACGAATAACTAACAAATCCTCCTGATCTTATGATGTTGCTATACTGAGATATTATATTTGTATGCCTGTATGTTTTGTAACTACCGATCAGTATTTTTTAGAATAACTCAATCAAATAAGTGACATCTTATTACGTCTGACAATTAAATGCGTGATACAAACGGGAATAAAATATAAAACTAAGGTGACCTTGACAGAGCAGTAACGTCTCTATATCTGGTCACCGCAAATATTGCACGAAATATGATTGGAGTAACCCATGGATTTCCCTTATGTAGGAGGGAAAGAAAAATAACTGTTTCAGAACAACACCTGGGTATGTGTAACACTGGTTAATGCACCGTTAACACGAGAGGAAACAGGAAAAGGTTTCACCCAAGAGCTGACTAGTACAAAAGCTTCACGAAATATCTTCTGAAATCCACTTATCAAGGAACTTCCTATAAGTTGGACTCCACATGTCACCAAACTCATGTGGTGGGAGGAACATTGTCCGTTGCAAAGTTCAAAGTTTCACTTCTTTGTCCTCAAGATGACGTTGCAAAACGATCTTTCGGTACTTCAGGGAAGCCTCGATACAGTTTTCACTTAGTTCCTCAGAAGACACTTCTCCAAAGCGACTGGGAATTTTTACAGTCATCCACTTATACAGCTGGATATTCACTGAAGCAATTCTGGTTAAGTACCTTGCTCAAGGATACAACAAGAGAGCCACAATGCTTCCGTTTCTTTATTACAAATTAAGTCGACTGAAAGCAATGCCACCTTACCAAAATTTCCGGTTGTCCCAAATGCTTTAGCATACTAGTAACTTCACCGGCCATCTTAGAATATTTCAAAGAGGGTACATGTAAGGTGGTAGAGGGCAGGGTTTGTTGCGTGGGGATAAAATTATCAGCGGCGATCTGGAAACCATGTAATCCTGAATAACACAATAGGGTATTTGTGCTTGTTGATGTGATGGTGACGCTGGATGCTAAAATTGTGTATTTCCTGTAATGGGGGCAGGATGGAGAGGAACAAAGAATCAAGTACAGTTGTCTTACAAACTGCAAAAGCCTAAAAACCCTGATCAATTCAATGAGCAGCTTCCAAATCCCACTCCTCAGACTAAAGCAGTTCAGACTGAATGCGTTGGGAATATTTCTATGTCGACAGAAAAAAATGAATTATCCAACAATTAAATTAAATACAGAGGTACCATTCTGTATACACATTAAACAGAATGTTGCCGTTTTAAAATAATAATTTTTTTAATAAAATAAAAAAACTTGCCAGAAACTTAAATATGAACTACATAAACATTCCAGGAAATGGTGCTCTTTGGCTTTGTCAAAAGACAAGTGTTTTTTTTTCGGTTTCCCGAACGATGACAGACAGATTCCTGCACAAGGGCGAATGGAGTGGGGGGGTGCCATTAATCTTCTACAATATAGACTCTCTGCCACCATCATTCAGATCCCAATATAGCTTTTCCCTCTTAATGTTTAATGCTCCTATTGATTTTCTGGTTGCCTCAGAAATTATGTAATGAGCTACAGTCAAGCTGATGTGTATCCAGTGGAAGGGGAGGGTGGGGAAGACTGCTTATCTCTTTAGAGAGAGAGATAACCAGCACATTGAACGTCCATCAATCCGCTGGAAATGCAGGGAACTGCCCAACATGTTCCAATTAAATACCATCCCACACTTCTGTTTTGCGGGCGGGTGTTTCGATGACTGCGTGTGAAGTACATTCGTTAGCTGCTCTGTGCTCCGCCTACTTTCCCTCGGGTCCATTGCGCCATCACCGTGCCCTCTGTACCTTCCGTGCCAACATCAGCAGCCATCGACAAGCCTACGAGGACACCAGGCCCTCTTATTCGTAACAGATGCACCAAGAAAGTGTCGTTTAATACAACTATTATTAATGGGGTCCAGATGGCTTAGAAACCGAATGCAGCTATCCTCCTAACCTTCGTAAACAACAGCAGCGTTATAATGATGACTCCCACTTTACTGTGTGACAACACAATGTGCATATTTACAGGCTTTCTGCTTTTACCTGGCCGGGTTAGTGTCTGACATCCTCAAAAAACAAAAACAAAAAAAGTATTTCGTTCTACATTTACCTACAGAAAGAAAAAAGGGGGAAAAAAAAAAAACACATTCCCCCTGACAGAAAAAATTTTAAGATCAGATGTCTCTGGCTGTTTTGCATTAAGTCGAGCCCTCACCGGGTCCCTCTCAACACCTCCCCCCCAAAAAACCCTCCTCCCCCCATAGTAAAACATACACTTCTTCCCATTCAGCATGTTGCTCTTAGGTCCTCCACCTCATGAATGGAGATTCCCCCCTTGCTGCCCGTAGTGCTGCTGTAGCCAGTCCCTTACAAACAGCCCATTCATTCAAAAAAAAAGTGAGGTAAAATGTGCATGTGTGTGATGCCCAAATGCAGGCTGAGGGCAGTGGGGTGGGGGGGAATTCAAAGTTTGCGCGTACAATTGTGCATGCGGCAGGGAGCGAGTATGTGAACGAGGCTTATAAATTTAAAAAGCAGACATTCCCAAAGATTGGATTTTGAATGACCCCTGTAAACCTGTACGTCCAGCGGGGATTCTTGTGGTGTTACTGGTGGTCTTGTGGGCCTCGGCAGCATAGACTATATCCCCGCAATTCTGGCAGTCCCCTGCCTGTATTCTTTTCTTTTTTTTTCTTCTGGACTTGTTGCGTAGCAGCTGTATTTTGGAAAGTTAAAGAGTACAGCTGCAAATTTCTGTTTTTTGAGCTAGAGGCGGGGGGGAGACGGTGTTCCGAGGCATATGATCCAGTCCTGTGTAGCGGGAGACCAGGCCAATAACGCTAGCAGCAAGCATAGCGGAGAACGATAGAAGTAAATCAAGGAAGGAAAGCGGAAGCACTGCGGTGAATGCCGCTTTCACTGGCCAGCCCCTGTATTTATTTATTTAATTTTTTTTTTAAAAAGAAAAGAAATGGCAGCTGAATTTACAGCCACAACTTCCTATATAATTACGACAGCACGGAGCACTAAACAGTCATTCCACACAGCAAAGCCGTTGCTGGATTAACTAAGATACTGATAGAAAGAGAGATTTAAACGGGCCGGGGGTGAATTGGTAATTTGGGCTTAGTGTATATAAACGGAAAAGGAAAGGAGTAACGGCAATAAAATTATTATTATTTTTATTTTTTTAAGAAGAGTAGGGCATAAGAAAGAGGGTATCAACCCCACCCTGTTTTAACAGTCAGCGAGACAAAGGACACCAAAGTCCTGAAGCCCCTCAGGCACCTCTGTGTGGACAGAGTGGACAACAGCCCTTTCTGGCTGAATTCCCCCCCACATGCATTTTAAAAGTGAGACTTTCACCTCTCTTGGATCCATTGTTTAAAACAGAAGGATACGAGAGTTCAGTTTTCATGGAAACTACCACAACTTTTCCAAATATATGTTGGAATTATCAAAAGAAACTATAAAATCACATGTTTAACTTAAAACTTATCAAGCACATGGCCCAGGAAATATTTAATATATGTCACGAGATACCAAATGAATAAGACCTACAAGTATTGTACAACCATTCCATTTCTACCTCCCTACTTTGCTTTACCACCATTTCATAATTTCTCCCAGGCTAACAGACTGAAAAATTACTGAGAAGAGAAAAGCATTTCTCCCACTGCCTCAGTACTCTTAACCATTTTGGAATCAATGCAATTTTTGCATGCTTTACGTATAGGTCTGCCTTTCCAGAACATCTCATGCCACTCAAAAAGTCCATCCACTGTTCAGACGAGGTCTGGTAAGTCTGATGCCTATAGCTTCTTAGCCTAGTCTGTCTCATCTTTGCAACAGATGAGAAATGCAAATGCAAAAGAAATAGAATGATTGCTTAATGTCTGATTAATTGACTTATGAAATTTAATCTGGATAGAGGTCGCTATTTTGCAGCAAAAATTTCATAAATGAATCAATTGGTTGGAAAAGTCTCATCTTTATACAAACACTGACCCTGGTGGGCTGTTTTATTGTGAAGGCCTAAATTTCAATCAAGCTTCAATTATTACTTTTTCTAAAGTATTGATTTATGTTTGACAAAACGGATTATTTTGAGGCCATCAAAGCTGTCAATATAACACTTGTTTTGGGTGAGAGGTAATTAGGGAGAAACATCTGGCTCAACATATGCAAATGAATACATGCTTGAGGTTGGCAGTATTTGAAGAGTGTGCACATCATAGTAATGCCTGGAAAGCCCTTGGTATTACACTGTGCTGCAGTAGGATTTCTACATAGAGGATATTAGTGGCCACGCCCTGAATTGTCTGTCCCCTGCTTCATGAGCTCTGTATGCACACAGATGAAGTACAACATACCCAACCCGTTTTTGGAAAATATTCATAAGGAGCGGACCAGACACTGCATTTCTGTCTCAAGAGATTTTAGCAACCAAGTAAGCTTCAGTAGTTGCACCCAACCCTCCAGCAGTTTATCTCTGCATTTCTACCCTCCCGTCGTTTCCGCGCACACACACACACACACACACACACACACACACACACACACACACACACAAGTTCTACTTACAATTCTCTGAATGGAAGTCGGGGACAAATTGTTCATCACTGTCGGGAACTTGAGCTGAAATCAGGACGGAGAGACAGACAGTTAATAAAATGGCAAGTAAAATAACAGACTCAGGAATCCCCTAGCACATCAAAAGGTATTATCCCTGCAAATTCACAGAACATCATTATAGCTGTCCTCTGCTACAATGCAACTAGCAATGGAGTCTTCAGGATTCACCAAATCTACCCTTTTCTGATGCGATTTGCCACTGATCTGGCCTGGACAAACTTCCATTGCTTTTATATGAGATACCATCCTTTAATTCACTGGGGTTTCTACTAGGAGAGCCTCATAGAAAAAAGAAGTATCAAATGTTAGACAACAGCTCTACCCTGTCCTGATCACTGGTACACACTTCTGAAAACTGAAAGTATATGCAAGTGTCAGCACGGTATATGGCATTTAAATCCTGCTGGGTGCAGAATCTCTGTCCACTGGCTCAACCTCTGGTCATCACAGTGAAACTTGAGTTTTAGTCGAAGCCTAGCCACCCAGGCCAGTTTCAAAGCCCTATATTGAACGACACCAACCTCAGATCAATACTGCAGTGGAGGAACGCAGATCAAATGACTGAGAATGAAAGCTTTTGGACTTGAACCTCTCATATCCCCTTTCCAACAGCAACCCAGATGTTAAAATATATGAACAGTATACGATATGAATAACATTATAACTTTTTACACTGGTGCTGTTGTTCTATTAAAATTGTTTCCTAATCATTCACAGACTCGAGGCCTCTTCCTCAAAACTGAGGAAAATAATCAAAGTTCCCCACCAGCAGTACTCCAGTGTGATTAATTCTAGCGCCTATCTAGTCCTCAGGTCAGGTAGCAGGAGAACAGAGGGATTGTGAAGAGCAGGTGTGGGTAAGAACTGCTATAGTTTACGGTTAATATTTAAATTTGTATAATCAAGGAAAACGGCTCTCCACCCTCCTCATTAGGAACACTTCTTAAAAATAAATCAAGGGTCACTGTTTCTCACTCACACACACACACACACGCGGCAGCCTTGTAGAAGAATTCTTAAGTCTGCTCTTTTTAACTCTCTGCTCATCACTTAAATACGTCAGGCACAAATCCTGAAATAAACTACCGCTGGATATGAATCTAGTCATTTAGCCATGCCTGAGGTAACCCGTTATTCAACACTAAAGATACATTTGTCTGCTTTTATATGTGCTGCATGCCACAATTAACTTACACTCCCACTCATGCGATTCATATTTCCAAAAGACTCGGAAGCAAACCTGGGATATGGCTAACCTCAATCACAGTCACAGAAGTCCCAGAGTTTAAACAACACACATTGGCCAAGTCTCTTTAAGCTGCTAGGTTTTTTTATTTTTTAAATGTATATATATTTATACACTATAAAGCCATTGCCAAATATTTGGCTAATCAATCATTTCTGTCGGGAGCTGAAAAAAGAATGTCAAAGCTTTAAATATATATATATTTTAACTGGAGGGCAAGGGATGGGGCTCCCCCCCAAACTGAAGTTGCGCTGAGGGCATGATCATCATGCTATAGATCCAGCACTGCTTGACACAGACACAAGCATACAGGATATATGAACGTCTGAACCTCCTCCAGTGAGAGCACTGGGGTCTGAGCCAAAGCCAGAAATGGGAATTATCGACAAAGATTGTCCAAAACCTAAAGTGTGTAGAATTTTTGAATATGAAAATGACAATTACAAACTAAGATCATGAAAGTAAAAAAATTCTAGTTCTTGAACACCACCACAAAGGGAAGTCTATTTACTAAAACATTTAATAATGTTAGCCACACCAGGGAAAAGGAAACAGCCAAAAGATTAAAGTAAGCAGCCAAGCACAACTTCCTGTCTTCAAATAAGTTATTAATACTTAAGCCCAAGAGCTCAAGAATCTTTGACCTTCACCATTTTGTTTTCTAGGACGGTAAGTTCCTTTCACATCGAGGTAAACGTTTCAAGCCCCTCTACTGTCTTAAAGCAGCTCCGCAGAGCCAGAAATACATTGCAGCGTTTATCTTATTTAATTTAGCCATTTCTACGTGTGTTAATTTGAAACTCTCATAATATATGAAAATCAGGATCTGAAAATATCTGATGTAATCAAGTTTGTAGTTAAACTGCTCGAGCTTGAAGGACCTGATAATCAAAATATAGAACTTCCAGTCATGTTTCATGTTTGGTTGCTTAATCAAGAAAAATGCAAAAATAAAAAAAAAAAAAATAATTTTGTCAGCTAATTAAAAGCAATGGTCTAACAATAACAATTCGCATAAATAGAAAGATTTTGATCGATTATGAATGGGAGATTTGTATTGTGCATCTAGTGTATAATCAGCTAAATTCTATATCACATCGGTATCTAGTAACTAGACAGATGCAAAAATAACCATTCAACTAATTATAGTAATGTTCACTAGTAAATGCATGCATTAAGTAGGATACAGAATTGAGCAGCATGTTAGAGTGACACCCACTTATATATATATTATATAAGTTGTATGAAGAAAATAATTTGAGCATGTAGTGTGAATGAGCTGAATTTTAAAAGAACAATAAAACAAAGAATTTTAAAGTCAACAAAATTCATGATACTCTAGTTTTGTGGTGAAATCAATGGGGAGGACGTATGACTAATTTATATATATATTATATATATGAGAACTTCAATATTGGGAATATAAATGAAAATATATGAAATTATATTTTTACAGCTCAAACTACAATATTGAGAAACATAATGAATCACTTCTCCTTAATTTCACCGATTAAGTCTTTAAAAAATATGAACAAACCAAAACCGTTTGTGCCGGTGACCACCAGCAGTATAGCCATTATGCAAATGCACCCCAGAGAAATCACAGGTGCGCCACGTGGGTCAGGGTTATTGTCTTATTTTTTTTTTGTGACTGGTGTCAGGTCCAACCTTCCAGCCAAATTCAAATGCCTTCTTAGGAGCCGCCTGACCAAAAACAAATAGCCAGAACACTCAGATAGCGACACTTTTGCCACAAAGGCATGCATATCCAAGAGGATCCACCCAGGCCTCCTAACAGGATCAAAGGCAGCAGCTTTCACAGTCAGTCCCATTCGCCTGCCTGACAATTGGGAAATTGTTAATTAGATGACACCTCTAAAAGATTCCCAATGGCTTGCTGGCCTGCCTTACAGTATGAACAGGTCCTCCTTCCATGTGGCCAACAATTTGGGCACCAGCACTAACCAAATATCTTTGATTCATCGGAGAACCTAAAGCTTAATTTTCTAGCAAAGAGATACAACAAGCAGGCATACCAAAGTAATAAAAGTGAGCTGAAAATATTTAAACAGTGTTCCCATGATAAGTTACTCAGTAGACCTGCGGCTACGTAATCCCATAATTTTTTTATTAAATGCTTGAAGGAACACTACTCTATTTGAACCAGAGAGGATGGACATCAGTCCACGGCACATCCCTGAATTACCATCTTGTGTGCAAGTCATGTCTATCTTGTCCGACATCGGTGACCTTAAATGGTCTAGATCAGTGGTTCTCAACCCATTTACCAAAGTGGGCCACCTGTGCAGGCCATACATCTCATTTAAAGGCCTGAAGCAATTGATTTGATATTGATGCAGGTATTTGTTGAAATTGGTATTGCACTTATTTCCACGAAAACACTGTGCATATGGGAATTATTTAAGGTGCAGAAACTATTGCTGTGGATGGAGTGACATAGCATGTGTGTTTACAAAATCAGGGTGTTAAGTTCAAATGTTAATAATGACAACATGCAATAATGAAATGATCACACCAGACCCACAAGAAGGCTTGATAACCAGGAATCAAAAACACTTTACCCTTTAGAATGTTTTACATTTACGTTATCTATAAAATATATATGGAACTGGCGGGATTGTTGTAAGATTAGACTTTTTTTATTTCACATTTCATTTAAAATTAATAGGCATAAAACCTTGACTTAAATAATCATAACCCTCTGGTGAATGACCCACATTCCCAAATAGCATCCAGTACCGAGTGTGCTATGGATAAAATTGCACTGATTTTCTAACCAAGACACTCCTAGTACTGCAAACATCAAGTCTGCAAGACCCTTTGACATCAGTCTACTAAGTAAAGTGCTATCCAGCTCTCAGCCCTGAGGCATTCTTCTTTGTCAAGCCACTGTCAAACTATTTCCGTTGGCTAAACACCTAAAGGCTGCAAATGGGATCATTCGTTAAAAAATTGATTGATAAATGCTAAATCTACAATGTTTTTCCTTCATTTACAGTGAACAGGAAACTACGGCCACTGCTCATACTTTAAATGACTTCATGGATTTTTATAGCTGCTTTCCTGCACTGCTGCTTCAATGTAATACCATTAACTTGTGTCTTCCTCCCTGTGACAGAAGCAAGCACTAGCAGCTAATATCTGACATATCCGAAACAACACTTCGTTGGGACTAGTGTCAATATGCCGGAAACAGGACATTGATAATAAAGAAAAATATTGAATCTAGTCTGGGAAACACTGAACTTTGCTCCCGTGTGTCTACTGGCACCAATGAGAAAACAAACCCCACGCTTAATCCAGGCAGTGTCTTCGTTAGATGATTCCAGTAACATCTTGTTGAGGACGGGGAGATTCAAGTTAACACAAGACTGAAAGTGCATCTGCACCTTGGTGGGTGTGCATTTCCTTCATATCTCAAATGTACCCCCCCAAGGGGAGTTCCTTCTGGGAGGAGCTAGGAAGTCTGTCATTTAAAAAAAAATCGTACATAAAACAACAGGACAAGACTGGACAGGTTGCATAAAGTGTTCTAGGTCTCTCCCCTCTTTCAAATAGACAAACAAAATTCCAACCCTTTGCCATGCGTTTGCATAAGCTATCCATCGTTGTAGTGTTTACTCTGCCGGTGAATCACCCACAACCACAATCGCACAATGAGACCTTCAATTAAACCAAAAGGAAACAGGGACCAGCTTTACAAACAGTTACATCCATGCTTAACTGATCAGCTCCTCGATTTCTTAGTGAAATCACACATGTACACTGTACATCAACCCTTGCAATACCCTTATCTCCATTAACCTAAGTTCCGCACTGGCAAATTCTTACCGTAGTAAGACATTCAGTTAAGAGCAAGATTCTTTAGAAACAGAGATCCATCAGTGTTACTAAATCTATTACCACTCCCTGACTTTAGACTACAGGATAATCTTTGCGCAGTTCGTAGTGCATGACAAAAAAAGGTAACAACGGTCAAGACTAAGCAGCGTTTTTGTAGCGCATCATAAAACTGCCAATTTCCTGTAAGGAACCCCATTGATGATTCACTCTTCGCCAGTATAAAAGCTGTCGAAAAGGCCCATTTGAAGTGTGCTGGACTAAGCCTGCTTAAGGCAGTAAGTATGACTGTCCCTAAAATGCATATATTAAATAAATTTACCAAACACCCACCAGTTTCTCGGTTGGTCTTTTTCTGTTCCTTTGTTTTAGCTCAACCATCCTCAGTATCAAAAACATTTTCAACGGTAATGAAGAAGGGAAACCAAGCCTTGGTTAGAATTCCCAAACAACAAGACCTATTTACCTCCTGGTAACAAAGACATCTAGCCTCAGAAGTTTCAAACTAATTAATACTTTCTCTCTTGCAATGTCATCAAGCTTTACTATATGGGACCCCTACAACACCTATATTTGTAGGCCATATGTACAGAAA
This sequence comes from Hiodon alosoides, assembly GCA_025775065.1. Taxonomy (NCBI): domain Eukaryota; kingdom Metazoa; phylum Chordata; class Actinopteri; order Hiodontiformes; family Hiodontidae; genus Hiodon; species Hiodon alosoides. The sequence continues at coordinate 932,754 of JAOYSI010000014.1, read as the reverse complement.
ACAAGAGATTTGTATCCAGCAATGCCAAAGTCCTTACAAATATATTGTCATATCTTTAAAGAAAGTCCCAGATGACGAAACAAGATGTGCGTTGTTTACCCAGATTATGTAACTGAGAATTTAGTGTGAACCCTGCAATATATTTAAAGACAAAGCTGACCACTTAGCAGTCAGCTATGTACTAAAAGAATAATAGGCCTTTCGTCTGTAAAAAAAATAAGCATTTTCGGCTGACAAGGTATAATTAAGATGCTTTAAGTATTCCTCAGTACATTTTTTTTTTAATTACCCTTTAGGAAACTTATATTTTAAAATACATACTTTTGCACTTTAGAGTGAAGAAAAACTAGACCTTTTTTTGGCAGTTTTAAAGTTTCCTTCAGTTTGTATACCACAACAGCCGAGAAATTAAGCCAAATTGAGATCTAAATTACTTTACAAGACCAAACATCATGCATTTCTTTATTTCTTTCCAGCATTTCTGTAAAGGTGTCTGCATCAGGCAACTTAATTCCATTGTGTACATCTGTACAGTTTGTTTTTGTTTGCATTCTCACCTATAAATAAAAATTCCAACTCATCCAGTGTAATTTACTTATTTTATTAAGAAACTCATGGGAACAACAACATAAATTATTCATTATTGGTGTTCCTACATGTTATATGTAATTGGCAAGCGGTCAACTGCTTAGATACAATGTGATGGGCAACAACCATAGGAAACTGCATTCACTGGCTACAGATGATTCTATGATAGTCCAACTTCAGAGCTGGAAATCCAGTTGCTGCATTAAGAGTGCGCCTATTCCTATTACACCGGCTATTATTATATTATTATAATACTATATTATACTATTATTCCTATTATCAGAGGGTGACTCATAAGGCCTCATCATTTTCTTTTAAAAACTTATTTATTAATTAAAATAATTATTTTTTCACACATTAGCCATATTATTTCCCCCACTTTTCTAACAGCAGTCAGAAAATACGATAATTGTCCTTGACAAATCAGTACACCAACCAAGTACCACTGATTCCCATAACTTGCATATGAATTAATCTGTGACTACATTTAATTTATTGTAAAATTATGCCAATTATGTACCCCAAATGGACACAGGCAGCCAACCACACTCTTGTTTGAATAGTAGATGCAGTATCCTAAAAGCACAATCTAGACTGAGCTCTCAGGACCCAAGTTATGTGTCAGCTCAGCACAAATCTGCATCTCCCTGCCAAAGTGCACCAGACAATGATATTCCTCTCAGAAACAGTGCAGTCAAATGGCATTGTGGTGTCCCCGCATCTCCATGGCTGAGAGCCCAGCCTAAACTTGCTCATCAACAACCTTCTTGTGATAATACATAGCAGATTATAGAACAGGTTCTGACAATGTGTGATATCTTCCCATTGCATTTATGACACGTGAAATCTTATAAGTTTTATATAAAGATATGGATAAATAAAAGTTCTTTACTTCCACAAAAAAACAAAAACAAATTGGAAGCATATTCCACTGGGTTCCACCTTTCTTCAATTACATATATTAAAGAAAGATGGAATATTATATATACAAATACCACTAAGCGAACTTCGATCAGCATAAACACAACTGGCACAGTGATAAAGTGCAATGTTACCAACTCACCTTCTGTGAGCCATGTCTCCTGAAGTTGGCTTAAATCCTGAAAGAGATCTAAAAGGGAATAGACAGAACTAGATAAATACGGTTGGATCAAAGATATCTTCAACAGAACCCCATTACTTATGACAAGCCACATTGACATTTAGAGATATCACAAATTGCAATTCAAAATATCTTAAATCGGAATTGAAAACCTCTCAGATCGTTTTTGACGTAGGTTGAATTGAATTTTAGATCTCAAATTAAACAGGAAGTCAATTTGAGATCTCTAAAAATGACTTCCTGTCAAATTTAAGATATCTCAAATAAAACAGGATTTGAATTTATGATATCTTAAATACAATTTGAGATAAGTAATTTTTAGAGATCGTAAATTAAATTAATTTTGAAGCGGCCTTTCCAGAACTGTTACTTATTATAAATTCTAAATCTACGTTTGACGCTCTAGAGATTTTGTTTGTTGTCGAACGCTTTCGTAAAGGTACATTATAACAGTAGACCCGCAAGATCTACAGTACAGAATACGTCCTCACAAGTCCATAGTAAGTACTGTACTTTACCTTCAGATTCCTGAGGGGGTAATTCCGTGTCCATGTATTTCCTTTTTGTCGACATCAATAATCTGTTTGGTGGCCCATTTCCTTGCGACTTCTGAAGCGTAGTAAAACCGTGTCAAACTTATATGTTTTTCAAAATTACAACATTATTCCAAATGATTAAGTCGATTAACTTTATTTTATAAATCACCCTTTGAATTATTTATTGCCACAAGTTTTCCATGTATTGCTTTGCTGATTGTTATTACAAACGTGTGAAATTACAATAATAATTTAAAATAATACGGAGTAATAATCAATAGCTTATTTTTTTCTTTGCTTTTTTCTGAATTTCCAAAACAAAGATAAGCACATCTAGGTACTTTCTGATTTTAGTCCTCATAAAATGTAATTAAGCGTATACGTATACACACTTAAATAGGTTTTCTTTTAAAATTACAAAACGCTCAAGCAATATCACACAAACTGATATGCTTCGGGTTTTGGTTCGTTCAGTGAACGTGGGTTAAAATGCGTTCTCACAAACGGGCAGTTAAGCTCAATTAAAGTTCATGTTTGAGGCAAAACTAAATATCAACTGCAAAGGCAATCGTATACATGGCTACGGAGCTGAACGAAATGCATTAAAATAGTTTTGATCGCAGCAGCTGTCGATACTAACCAATCCCGGGAAAGGGTGACGATGGCGAGAAAAGCAAAGCAACCAAACAAGTATGGGGGGAAAAGGTAAAACGTTAAATTCACTTAAATTTGTGCACACTTACGTTTGCTAAAGTATAAGGCACTTGCTGGTCCAAATATCCATCCATCTTATAGTCCATCTGTTAACTGTTTGTAGTCATTTAGGTTCAGTTGAATTAAATCCAAGCAGCCTGAACAGGGGGGGATAGAGACAGAGTCAAACAACACAGACAGCAGCACTTGTGAATGGTAAGGAGAGAAAACTGCATACGTAATGAGCTCCATTCACAAAAAAATGCAACGAAGGCAAGCAATTCGTGCGATTAACCGGCGGGCTGCTGCCCCGCTTTACCGCCCATTTGTACTTTGTATCTGTTTTTTAGCTGCCTGCTCAGGACTTTCTGCGTTACTGGTCAATTAACTAGTTTTTGCACACGAGAAGAAGGAAAATAACGAGACGAGGAAATATTTGAACTCTCTTAAAGTAATTTTTTTTTTTTATACAGGAGTCTTTTTTCAACTATATTTCAAAATGTACCGGGCAACGCCCACAAAATTACAAATAACAAAATGAGAATCACTCAAATGCTACTTTTAATTGTTTTACTTTCTGTTTTCTTTAGTGTGCAAACAGAATAGTGGAAAGTGTGACAAACAAGTGATCGCACGTTTTAAAATGTGTCCCGCGGGGAAGAAATGACGCGAAAGATTTAACTAAATAGGAAAAGAGAAATTGTGCTGCAAATAACCAGAATGACCAAGCTATGAAGATCTCACCTTATTTTTTTCTTATTCTGTATTTTAACAGTTATATAACTCGGTTTAAAGGATCTCATGAATCCTGTCTAAAAGAATAGCTACCCTAAATAATGTTGATGTAAACTCTTTCCAGACGAGTGTTGATTTGGAAAGGACTCGTTTTTCTTGCTTTCAGACAGTTGTTTGCCCAGGAGAGCTGGTGATTGGTGGATTTCCTCTTTAAAGGGCTCGGATTTCTGGCTTTGTCCAAATGAATGACCTGACTTTGTGAATGAAATCTCTGCTCTCTCTGTTCACCAATCGGTTGCAAGATATTCAGATACCATAGTAACTACGGGTGGAGCGGAAATATAGAGACCAATCAGCGCTTGGGACCCCAAAGCTTTTATCCGAGGTTTCCAGTTGTTTTTCATTCATAAAAAAAAAAAAAAAACACTTCCATTCATAAAAACTTGGAGAGAGCTTGAAGACCCAACTTGTACATTCTGTTTATTGATTTAACTTTAGATAGGCAAAGACTATTAACAGCTTTGCTTGTGCCGTCGCATAAAATGTGTTTGCAAGCTGCTTGCATTTCTTTTCAGCAAATAAACTTTCTTAATAAAGTGGGCGTAGTATTTAAATTTTAAGTCGTTTAGGTCGAATAATTTAATTTTGTCAAAAAATATATTAGCAAAATCCAACTCCAGGGGTGAACTCAAACTAGCCAATTATTTTTACCGTGCTATCGGTTTCGAGACGCCGGATTCCGGTTTAATATATTCGGCTAAATTAAAACAAGTAATCACAATTTGTGTTCGTGCTCGTAGTTCCTCAAAAGACCGTGACTGTCGCTTCTGGTACCATAATCATGGCAGAATAATAAGGGAATGAACGTGGAATGGATTTATCTGCGATTGTGCAGAGATGAATAATTGAAGAGAATTGTATGACCAGTACGATGTACCGCTGCCGTAACAAAGCAAGTGTGGAAGCGTGGTAGAAGAAAATGTACGGATTCACCCCATCAGGGATAATAAAAATAATAAAACAATAATAAACAATAATAAAACGTTAATAATAAAACAAAATTAGGAATATTCCCATCTACACCATTAAAATTTAGTTTTCAGTCTCACAATGAAAAATATCCATATACGGATATTTTATTCATAAACATGATTGTAATAATTTATTTCTAAACAAGAGTTTATTCCTTAACAAAGTCTTCGATTCAGCAAGGTAGCCTCTTAAGAGACTGCTTTATTTTTGTGACGATCGGATGGCGATTAGTGATTTTTCTTATGTTTTTTTTTTTTTTGGCCCAAAAAACGTGGGTTACACTCCTATATATGAATATGAATGTTATAAACCCAAATGAATAGGTTTACTGAAGTAATAATTTTGCTATGGTCTTTGGTTCCTGGGTGTGACGTCATAGTACGTGGAAAACTCGGTTTCAAGTGTGTTCTGTTACACGTCGGGGGTCTCGTCTAGGATATTATATTCATTGTAAAATTATTGTATTATTGTACATTATTTATTTATAATACAAAATATACAATTTTACACAGAAATTGCCCTAACATGGTACAAAATAATATCTGTGTTATGTAAGTGTTTGGATATCCCAGTGAGCACAGTTGGATCAATAATCAGGACGTGGAAGCTGCATCACACCACACAGGCACTTCCAAAAACAGGCCATCAGAGAGGCCAACTATCACTTTAAAGGAGCTACAGAGTTCAGTGGCTGGGAGCGGAGCAATGGTGTACCAGTCAACCATATCAGGAGCCGTGCATTACACTGGCCTGTACAGGAGAATAGCAAGAAAGCTGTTCCTCAAGACGTACCACCTGGAAACATGTCTGGAGTTTGCCAGAAAGCATGATATTGACCCATCTGCGATGGGGGAAAAGGTTTTGTGGTCAGATTATACCATGCTTTGTGATCAATACTCAAAGCACTATGTTTGGCGCAACCCTAACACTGCCCTTGCCTCAAGATTATCCATCCCTAAATACTCCAGGTATGGTGTTGGTCATGCTGAGGGGATGCTTCTGGGTATTTTGTTAGAATTGATGTACGAATGTAAGACTTTTATACACAAAGTTGAGCAAGGATTGAATTATCCTGAGATTCAGCATGTTACGTTCATTAGATAGTTATTAACCCAGCAATTAAGCTTTATTTGTGAAACCGAATATCCGGAACTGGACTTCAAAGTTAGCCGGATAATGGCAAAGTTAAATACCAACTAGGTCAGGCCCCAGGCAGGATTGTCCTGGGTGTTATTTACTATTGGTTGGTGCTGAGCATGCACTTTGAGACCCTTTGATCATTATAAGTAAAGATGGCTAAAGATTCCAAGAATATAAATTGCCTTGCCATTAAGAATTACAGTCTGATCACACTGGACATTTTCAGCACTTATTGGAGTCATCTGTAAAGCAATCTTTCTCTCAGGGGCATTGTAATTTAAAACAGCGAACATTTCGTTTTGGCATCCTCTCTATAGATTGGATCTGCATCATACAGTGTTTGTAACAGCGTAGCATTAAAATCCTCAAAAAGACAGAGTGTGCAAGGAACTGTTGTCCCAGTACAAATATATGTGATTCATTGATTTTCGGACTGAAAGTTTTTTTTTTTTTTTTTTTTGTTAAAATTCTGTAACTAGTATCCTTCTAAATCTTAAAATGAGAAACTATTTTAGTTTTCAAATATTACATGCATACTCATTGCGTTAAACAGATTGAAATCAATTCACATTCTATCCAGTCTCATCTTCAAAGTCTTCATTAATATGTTATCTGTTAAGCTTGTTTTGATTCAAGTTACAGTTCATTTCGAGAATACACAAGAAATGCTCCAAAAGTATCTAATTAAATAACTGTCATTCCCTTACCCAGTCTAAAAAAACAGTTGTAGTGACTGACACAATTCCATTAGTATGGCTGCAATGCAGATTTGTCCCTTGCGGAATACTTTTGCCAAAGTTTTCTATCACATTTTACATTTTACTTCACAGAATGTTTTGATTGAGTTATTTGGATAATTGACTTGCCTTTTAATTCCTATATTAAGGAGTGTAGAATCTATATATACATACATTTTCAGCCCAGTGTTGTTACTGCTACACTCAACAGGGTCTATTTCACTGCTACTTATGTGGCATCCCAACCAGCCAATAAAATTTTGTGGTTTTGATTGTATTAAACAAAAGTCCTCCCCTTATCTCATACAAAATTTGTTTCAGTAGTGAGCTGTCTCCAAATGCCCCCAGCCTAGAGAGTAGCTAATTAGCCTCAAAGGTACTTAGTCCTACACTACACAATCTACATTAGAGGAAATCAATGAAGACAGATAGGAGGACATGGGAGGAAAGAGAGGGTAGATTCCATTTACAGAGATAAAGGAGAGTAGGAGAGTATGCACATGCCTGTCAACAGAACTGCCTCATCATCCATCACCCTTTAGCTGGCACTCAGAAAGCGCTCAACAGTTCAGAGTTCTCTAAAGGGTGTAGTAAGTTATTGAGGTATCACAGGCATCACCAACAATTGGAAATTTGGCCCTTGGTGTAGTATATGTAGTAAATGTTGCAGGGTTGGGTTTATATACATTTTATTTGATTTGCAATCAGAATTAATGAAAACATTATAGTGTACTGTTTAACTGAACTACATAAGTGATCACAATGATGCAATATTGCTCAATAACTGGTGGCTCTATCTTGGAGTCTATATGAGTAACATGGGTAAGGGGTAGATCTGACCTCTGTAAGCAGCATGCTCATGTTACTACATTTAACTTGGCACTTGCTCTTCAGGTGGACCTGTTTGTGGCATAGCTGACAACTCTCATAACATTATCATAACATTATTTGTGTTGTTGCGGAGACATTGGGAAACCCATTTCCCATTGCCCTTGCTAAAAAGATGAAATATCTATATAGTCCAGAATACCCTCCCATTCCAACATACCCATAAATATTAAAATGCACGCCAACCAGTAACATGATTACAATCAGAATAAACAAGGTACGCTCACTGTCCCAAGGGGTATTTAAAACTATGAGAACACATGCTTTTAAGGTCTGCAATGCAGCAACAAAATGTTCAGTGTTAGGCTCTGAGAGTTGGATTTATCTACGTTCAACTTTCAGGTAAATCTCCAGATAAACAGATCTTACAGCGTTGGACATTGTGTGGTATGGCTCGTAAACATAAAGAGAGCCAGCAATAACGTCATCCCCACATGTTTTTAATTAACAAAGAAAGGAAACCTCCTGTTTCTATAACCTAGTTCTCTGACATTTTTATGGTCCTGACATTCTCAGATTATAATTCTGTTGTGTATTATCTTGTCTTTATGGGAGAGGAAGGTGGTACATCTAAAATGAACTTTATAATGCTTTATAAATGCAGATGCCTCAAACTCCTTTAAGGCCTCTGCCAAGAAGTGGAACGCATTAATAATTCAGCAGGAAAAAATGTTTCAGGACTAATATACATGTCAAGGGCCGCCCATGTGACTACCTTCACAGTTCGGATCCACCGCCAACCCAATCAAAGCAGGACACAAGGTCAGTAAAGGTAAGTTAATATCTGTGTATTGCTTGCCACGCAAAAAAGGCACATTAAATATGAAAATCAGTAGAACCAAGTGAGATCAGACACATGACACATGCAGCATAACTCAGAAAATATAAGGATTTATGCTCCATAATTTCCATATATTTCCCACATCCCTCCCAGTTTGCCAGCCCGATGCTCTGTCTTCCCCAGGCCTGGACTCGGCCTCAGTAGGGGGGACATGAGGAAAAATATTAACAAAATAAAAAAAAGGAACCTCAGCAGTCACATGATTCACAATAAAAAATAAACCGCGAAAAGACAAATAAACACCTGTGGCCAGAGGCTCAAGTAAAACCTCAAAAGAAGACACAACGCCACAAAATGAGAACACCAGACATGACTCACTCCCGGTGGAAATCTCTAGCTGCTGGTGCAAGGCAACAGCGTGGCTGATGCTGGACTCCCCTGTCATTGAGACCAGCCTAGTGATGTCCACCAAGACAAGGAATGTTGTGGAAACATTTTCCACCTGCGGTAATGTGTAACTCAAAAAAACCCACAATCGAAGATATGGAGACAAAGACTATCCACTGCAAACAACCAAATAAAACCCCATAGAAAAAAAAAAACTATAACCTGTTCATTGGCATTTTAAAATGGTGGTTCCCTTTTTGATTATGTTTTGTAAAATATTTTAATGTCTTATTATTTTCATCCCTATCTAAAACATCACTAACTTTCTTTTAAAAGTTGATGAGTTTCAATTAAAACTAATACAAGTACTCTATTCCATATTCATGTAATGCATGTATTCCTCCCAAACCCTTATCACACTGAGATTTCCATGATAGGACTAAACAGCTCTACCAAACCAACTATGCACAGACATATTTATACCACTATACAGTACCATGCCAAACACAACTACCACAAATTTAGTGTAGGAAACTTCTAATTGTTCTTATTACTTTGATTAAATTCACCATAAAAACCCAACCACACTGGTCAAATCTTACCTCCCCAAACTAAACTGCATATTATTAAACATTACTACAATGCCATGAGATTAAAATGTAATATATTTACGATCTAATTCACATTATAACCCTAACCCAGTTCATAATTTGAACCATCTAAAGACACCTTTTCGCAGGCTTTAAAATTTTTTTTAATGTGGTTGTTTTGCCAGGCATTCAAGATGGTTAAATATTGGCATTTTTGCAGTGGTTGAGTGGCTGCTGGTTGCGTATTAGGTGAAAATGTGGATCATTGTAGGTTGTGAATCGGGTCATATAATATAGGAGGCCGTTTACCAAAGGGACTACATTTGAGTGGAAACACATTAGAATATGTTTGATGCTGCCATGCTCTGTCCACACCATTTATGCCTCATCTCCTCTGTCCCCTCTTCGCACTCTCTCATGCAGAATCGATGGAGCAAGCCCTTACACTGATAAGACTGATGGTGACTGATAAGCACCTGAGGGTGACCCAAAATCCAGGGGGAAAGGGTGGGAGTTATATCAGATTCAGTTCGACGTAGCAATTATATTCACAAACTGTCCCAAGAAATTACTGAAATGTGGAAGTAGGTATTGATGCAGAACGTTTCCACTAATGACATTTTGAGGGAGTGAATTCCCAAAGAAAGTTGACAGGAACAAACAGAATTTCCTTGCTTACCATATTTCTGTGTTAGTGATTATTTTTTTCAATGTCATTTTCACTTTAAAGTTGAATTCTTTCTGTGAAATACATGGCTGACATTCTTGAACATTTTTAATGCCCAGCTAGGTTTTTTGATATGTTAGCATGTAAACGCTAGCAAAATAGACTCAATTTTGTTTGTTTTCTAATCAACAGCAATTTGATTTGATATGCAACCTCTGTGGTTCGGTGGTGCAACACACACTTTGGTCCCCACATGCAAACCCCCCACTGAGGGTTTTTAATTAACTTCCATCCTGAGGTTGCAGGAGTCAGCCATATGTGCATTTACAACGATGGGTGCCAAATTCACCCCCCCCCCCCTTTCTGTCCTGACCTTTTTTTTCTGCTGCATTGGCCCATATTATAGACCAATTCCCTCCTTCTCTAAAGTAATTATGCAGTGAAAAAGTTGCCAAGAGGTTGCTAAGGATAATGTTCCATTATATATATATATATATATATATATGTGTATATATATATATATATAATATATATATATATATATATTAGCAAACTAACATCCTCACATAGAAAAATATATCTTGAAAGTATAGCACTGAAACAGCCTTTGGCTTTTCAAATGAAAGATCCAGCCCCCTGTTTTAGCATGGCTGCGTGGCTCCTGCCGATTTAAATAAACAGAGTTGCTTCTCAGAAAGCGGGTAGTAGCCATAGGAGACAATGACAGGGGATTGTTGATGGTGGTGGTGGGGTGGGGCGTGAAAATGGTTTGCTCTCACGTGCCATACGAACTGGAAGGTGATTCCCAGTGAAAACACGGACTGTATGAAAGGGGCTGCTGTTCTCTCAGCTCTGAGGACAAAGTTTTCCAGTCTGCCAGTGATAAATATAGAAAATAAAAATAAGCCCTGCACATTTGGCTTCCTCCTTATCTCACATCCTCCCTAGTCTGGGCTGCCAATTTTGGACCCAGGCTAGTTTGTGTCGGCCTTTGTGTCCTAAACTGAGGCCAAGGTGCCTGTCCGGAATAAGCAAGGAAATTTATTCAATCCAAAGAGCCACTCACCTGAAATCGCTTTAAAGTTAACAATTAAGTTTAACAATTTAGATATTATATTTTCATTGTTTAAGCAGTATATCAATAGAATAATTATAATCATTATAGAGATTTCATTCAATTCAATTAAACTTTTCAGAATATCATTCTGAAATATATATATATATATATATATATATATATATTTTTTTTTTCTTTTCAGAATATCATTCTGAAATATATATAAATTCATTAATCTATATAATATTCTTAATATTTAAAAAAAGGAGACTATGAGAATATGAAAATTCTTGAATGCAAGTCAGATGAGACTGTTCCTATGTCCCTTTCAATTCAGATAAGAAATTATCATTAAGTTTTGCCACCCAAAATGTTCATTCAATAAAATTGTGCTTCAGCTGTTTATATTTGACATATTTACAAGCCCTTTTCCTGTTATGGTTGAAGTAAAAATATCTTGAAATGCAATTTTTTCTGTCATAAAGTACTATGTATCACGGAGTTGTACAGTATATCAGAATTACAGCCTTTGGCTTTTGGCTCCATTAGATTGCCCCGCAGGCCCTGACTTGACACAGTAAATTATTTCCACCCACTTCCCTGAAATGTTTGGCATTGCAGTCCCCAGTCTAACAGGCAAGGCCCTGGCTCCTCTAAAACAAGAGAGCTGGCTGGCTCAAAAATTGGGGTCTGTACGTGCTCTGGATCCACCATCAGCTTTTTATTCATTCCTGAAGGACATTCTGCGGTTGCTGGGTGCCTGCTTTCTACAGCAATAGGCAGGAACTTTCAATGTTGGTGCTCCTTTGCACCTGCAGTCCTAGTTCTGTGGTGGCATTGTTGTTTGTTCATGGACAGTTTACGGTTTCATTCCAGCTTTTTAGTAGTAGAGATCAGCAATATCATCAGAATACTGCTCACATTTACGCTTCTGTGCCATTTCTGGTGCCCATGAAAAGTGCCACGCAGCTGCATAAGCCCAGCTGAATCTACAGACACAATCCATTTAGAACGTCTACCGATTCATTGTGGCATTTTCTCATCGCCAGCCAACCGCAGATTTGCAGTCTATGGAAATTAACTTTATAACGTAAATAGGGAGCTTTCTGAAAGAGATACAAAATATGTTTAGAATCCCTGCTAGTGCTGGTTCTCCACGAAGTCATCAGTACTATTAATATTCCTTGGAAAACAATAAAAGATTCACGTATTCTTCATGTTAACAAAATGGACAAGACACTAGCAGCTGTTTCCACAAACAAGAAAACGGTGGCCAAAAATTGTCACTGTGGTCAAATGTGGGGCATGACCACCAAAAGGGCTTGATAAGGGCAGGATCCACGGTGAGGCAAAACAGTCTAAAAAACTATTTAGTTAAATAGAAGTTCTGCAACCAAAACCAAAAACCAAAACCACACCCAATGTGCCTGGTTGTCAGTTTGTCTGGCCGGCTGGCTGTCTAGCTGTTCTTCCTTCTTCCTTCTCTCTTTCTCTCCCCCTGGAAGCTCTCCACTTCAACCTCACCCACCAATAATTGGTAAGGTAAGTTAGTCCTGTGGCATCATGGGGATCGTTGAGCTTGAGACTGGACCATTACATCTAGCTCTTCTTTTCCTCTGCCCCGCCACCACCTTACTGCAAATGTTGCAGCTCATGACATATGGATCTGATGTGCTTGGCTTTTCTACTTTAACAGAGAAAAATCCATGTTAGGGTAATTGCGATCCAAAATCAAGGTCATAAGAAATTATTCAGCATGTTATTATTCACATGTCAATTAAGTCATACATATTTTGCATTTGCCCAAAGAAACACAATTTCTTCATTTTGATTTCCTGAATTTAGGTTTATGGGTACCATCTCATAATGAGGTGGGGGGGGGGGGGGGGGCCGGGGGGGGGGGGGGGGGGCGGGGGGGGGGGGGGTGGGGGGGGTTGGGTGTGTGGG
>JAOYSI010000014.1:901628-919774 GCA_025775065.1 Hiodon alosoides | reverse complement strand
ATGCAGTCTCACGCAAGAGCTTGTGCTTCTGGCCCACATGTGTTCTAATATAATATGAAACAACAATACAATGGTGTGATGATTGGAGTAGTGTACATATTCAGACTTATGGATTTTGAAAGGGTTTTATTACTGTTCCTGAAGGTCTCCAAAACCCATCGTAAACCGTACAGTTATTGTCAATGAGATTATATGTTTAATTTCTTAAATTAAATTGTTTCAGTGGGAATACATGACTTCTTTGTTATCTTTGTTATTTGTCCTATTGTATATAGTTACACATTAGATTTTTCATTTCAACATCTTTTCCTATGCTATCCCTGCTCCCACTTGTGCTGCACATGAGCACTGTGCCCTTACCCCTTCTCTTTTGGGGGAAGATTAGAGCTCAAACTGAAGCTTTGCATGTGGCCTACGTTCCCTCTGTCACACCTCAGGTCTTATCTTTTTAACAGGCCATTTTCCCAGGGGGATACACTGGCGAAGCCAGCTGCTGAAATCTGTAAAAAAAAGGGAGGGAGAAAGAAGAATAGCATCGGTGTGGGACACAGCCCAGGCCTTACAACTAAATGAGAAAAATCTGGAGCTCCCCGTGAGCCGAATGGAGAGAGAGGAGAGTCCAGGAATTACAGCAATCGTCGAGAAAAAAAACAAAAAGAGAGACAGCAGAAGGGAAGAAAAGGGACCTGACACCTGCGCTGGGAACCCTGAACTCTCCGAGACTGGCCCTGGAGCACGGCACTGTGAAGGGCTGCCCTGCAATAACTCAGCAGCACAGGCCTGAAAACCGATAGCCTGGCAGGGAATGGTTTTCAGCCAAACGCTGGGCCTCTCGGATGTAAGCAGTGAGCCGGGAGCTGGGACTTCCCGTCAGACAGAGGCAAATTTCAGCCTAATCGCTGTTGGGGGAGATTTCCTGTCTTTCACTTAAATTAAGGGAGTGAGAACGGGTGGTGGAGACTGGGAACAGTGGTGCTGTGGGTGAAGTTGGAAGGCGGATTGTTTGTTCTTGGACCTTCTGGACCTTCAGTGACGAAATGTCAATTTTTAGTCTCACCTTTCCAAAATTAAGATTTTTATCGTTCTTATAGAGGGTTAACAACAAACAAACCAATTTACTGTTCATCCGCTCAATTGCGGCCATGTTTGTTGGTTCCGATCTGAATCTCTCATGTATTAACTGGCCAAATTAGACCTTGATTTCTGAAAACACCTGGGTTAGTTTCAGGGGTGATGACCACATTGTAATTGAAAGTTACTGAATTTAACAGGCAGTGTTCCAGGTTAGAAGAAAGGCATGAACTATGTTATGCAATGAGCATAGCAGAGCCTCTGTTTGCAGAACCAAATCCTGAACTGAATAAAGAATATCAATTATCACTTCTGCCACAAATGTGAGAGCGGTGTAAAAGAGGTGTTGCTTTCCATCTTCACTGGACATTTCTCCCACCATCCAAGGACTTGTGTTTTTACTGCCATTTCTCACAAAACACTAAAGGAATAATGCTGCCAGAGTGATTTACAAACAGTACTTTGCATCCAACCCAGCCAAGACGTCCCCATAAGACCATGCACCCCTGCAAAGCAGCCTGTAGATGAGTAATATTTAGGCCGACGGGTGGGGAGTTTCATTGTGTATACAATGACTGCACTAACAATGGTGCACGTGTATTGTTAGTGTCCAGCTTTCAGTCTGCTCGGGTGATAAATGTCTTTCCTCGCTCGGTTTGACCTTTGTGCGCCACCCTAAAGACCCCTGCGAGTACAGGTTCCGTGACCTGACTGGCTTCCAAACCTGCACGTTTCCTCCCGCAGTCCATCACCCTGGCAACGGGGTCCGTAATAAAATTTCAAACCTTTTTTTATATACCACTGTTGTTTTTTCGTGTTGTTTTTTCAGTGCTGGCAGACGCCCGCGCTTCTCATGTTCCATGGAAAAAAAACCAAAGGGCGAGAATCGGTATGGCCTCCTCATTTATAACTGTATGAGTGAATTGACACTGTAAGGAAATCAGTCAGGATTTGATTAGATTTGTCCAGCTGGTTCAGTGCTCCACATCCCTCCTGAGGATCACCACCTATTTACACCTGTGGAGATTCTGCACTTCTGTGTACAATGTGTTCGGATTCGGCAAAATTCGGCACATCGCATTTGCGAAAATAACAAAATATACGCTGGTTTCAATTTTCAAATTATTTTGCTCATTTGTTTGCAAATATGAGCGAAGTATTGCAGGATTTTTTATTATATCAGAAAAAGATATAATAAATTGCAGAAAAAGTTCATATTTTAAAAATATACATACATTTACTGATACGGAAGATGATACAAAACAACATATTATTTTTCCAGGCCTTACATTTGTGAGAGAGCACAAATTTTTTGTATTCATATGACATATTTAATCTTAGAATAAATGTATTCATTACTCTTAGTTTAGATTTGTTTTAAAACTACATTTAGGTTAACCGTACAGTAAAATGATCATGGAGACTCTCTGACAAAAAATAAGTGTAATTAATTGTAACACACGAAATTGCAAAAAAAAAAAAAAAGTTTAAAAAACGGATCTAGTAAAATTTCAGGACCCGCAAAGACTAGAACCACTGTGGGAACAATGAAATATGAAACGTAAACAAAGCTACTGTCACAGTACTGTTTGCCCTCACTTTTTGTTTTCTGTCAACTTCTAGCTCTTGTCAATTATCCAATTAACATTCCACAGACCCATGTGCACTGTTTTGCTCACTTTCGTTTTCATTGGCCCAGCACCTCCCCACTTGGTTTTCTGTTTTATGTTTAAACTCTGCACTTCTCCTCAGTCGGGGTGAGTTATTGTTTTTGTATTCTGTTTTGTTTTGTTTTGTTTCTGGTTTTGTATTTTGTTTAATAAAAATCATGTTTATTATTTGGAGCTGCGCATGGGTCCGTTTTTGTCTTGGTGCTTTGCCCCACATGACAGCTATGTACTGTAAATGAATTGTGGTTAATTTAAATAAATACTTTTAAATAAAAAATTTTTTTAAAAGCAATAAATCTTAACCCATCAAAAAACCGACATACCCTTTTCCTGGCCCAGTATTAACTTTTTCACAAACTGTCACAACAAATAGTTTGTGATATACTTGTTCTTGCTTGCCCTGATATTTTACTGTTTTACTGTCTCCTCCCTCCCTCCATAATCGTACACATTGGTTGAATCTCCCTGTTGCTGCACACAATGACCACTGACATTGTACACTTGTAGCATACTCGGAACTACTTAGAACACGAAAATCCAGAAAAGTTAAGGTTTTTGTAAATCTCAAATTCTGTGTGGAAAGATTTTAAATTCTGTGGGGTGTGTTTAATTCTGCTGAAATTCTCCAATGCGCGGTGGCACAGAACTTTGGCAGACTAACTTTGGTAACTGCCTTTGGTGCAAGGTTATCACTGCCGCAATTTGACCAATTAACACATGCTCAAAACTTGGCCTTCTCAAGGTCCTCTTTCAGCACCGTGGAGAGCGTGGGTGCCTAAGTGATGATTAGCAGAAGCAGAAACAATAGCGCTTACGTAGTTCTTCTTCTCATTATTAATGGATTTACAGTACGAATATCAGTGGTCTCTTCTGTTTGACCCAGATATTTTTACAAATCTCCCTATTCTCCCACACATCCACTGTAACTGAACGATGTCTGGAGGTTCATTGCAGACATAATAATAAAAGATGCCTCACAGACTTCAAAACATTTTTAAAAAGCATGTGCAGATCTGTAAACTACAAGGCCACGACTTATTATTCACCATTAATGGAAAGAAAAACATAATCTTATAATTTTTGAGCAGTACATGCCACATAATAATTATATTGAATCCACTTTAATATTAAATCTGTCTGGTCAAGCTCCTTAAGACTTTCCCAAATACACCCTTAATTTTGCTTCATTACCATCTCACATTCAAGAATGGAGGCTTAAATGGGCTTAAAAACCATGAGGTGCCAATGCAGTACTGCCTGCTCTATCCCACTGCCATGGATTCATTACAAACCATATCAGCGATGGTGAAAGTCAGCATTAGTATCAGCACATATCCCAGGGACATGAATGGTTACACAGCATGGTGAATCGGCTGCATTACAGCAATAATCCCACAAGCTACAGGAAATCCTACACAGACAACAGGGGTTGTCGTGAGAGGTTGTGAAAACAGGTGTTAATTAGTTATTTGAGGAGGGGTGGGGGGGGTTGTAAGGTGGGCGTAGTAGGTGTGACATCACTACCGTAGTCCCATCAGGAGAACCGACAATTACAAGCCCTCCATTGTTCCTAAAGAAGGGGGTACATGTGTTAGAAATCATCCTCCCACACACTGCAGAGGGAGATTTTGAGTGAAACCCTACACTGGGCCATTCTCTGGGAGACTTTAAGCAGGAGGACTTTGCTGATGAAAGACAGTGCGGGATGTAGAATAATAAAGGGAAAGCTATAGAAAATCCTGGCCTGTCACGCCACAACTCAGGCATCGCATTCAGTTTCTTCACAGGGGCTGGTAATGGAAGAGCAGGGTATGAGTGACAGGATACTCTGTCATCGATAAGGAGATTTAATGGACAAGTGCCTACCCTGGGGAAAAGGCAAAGGTAAAAATCCAGTCTTGGAAATTCATTCTAAAGCACAAAGCACAAGCTTAGAACACTCTCCAAAATTTCTCTAAGAATGATCTGGAACGGGAAGAGATGCGTGTAGATGTACCCTACTTAAATTTACCAGGATCCTTTCGATGCGACTGTTTTCAGTAAAAGTCCTGAGTGAAGTTGCATGTGAGTGTTTGTTAATTCAGTTTCGTTTCGTGACCCATCTGGGCTGCTTTGTCGAAAGTTCCAAAAGCAGTGCCCAACCAAGATTTTGATCCAGACACTTGTTCTCAAACCACATGTTAGAAAAAAATCATTCAACTGCCTAAAACAAGGGGCAGGTCAGGTTTTAGAAAAATAATCCCTTATGACAGGACTTCAGTCTATGCAGATGTGCAATCTGTGGACCTTATGTATCCTTCTTTCCCTATGCACTCTTGCATAAAACCAGCTTCCCTTCTCCGAAGTGTTCCCATGGCAAGGCTGTTTGGCACAGGGCTCAATGTGTCGACCCGTGACTGGACTTCCCCTGAGAATGCTCCACATGGCAATGGCTACTACCTCTTTCACCCCACCCCAGTGTCTGACCCCTAACTGCAACACAAACGTTAACACCGCTCTGTGGTAAATGCTGAACATGTACTGCTCCAAACATGTTGTGGCAAAAAATGATTTTGTCATTGTTTTTCCATAACAGAATAAGATTATTAAATACATTATGGATCAATAATATAATAATATCAATAATATATCTTGATATGTATTAGGCAGTAAAAATAATGGATTTTTTTTTTTTTACTGTTTACGATGAGGAAGTTTCCATATAGGTCAACATAAAGGGTCATTGAAAAGTCTTTCTTGTGTTGCAGAACTGAGCTTAATGAACCAGGTTTAACCTGCATGGCAGAACTGGGTATTAAATCAAACTCAAAGATCACCATTCAGCTCCCCTGGCCTGGATGAATCCCAGGGCAAATGCAGGACCTTCTTAGTTGCTGGTTATCATTCTTCTATAACAGTAGGGGCGATTTCAATGAGGGCTCTGCTACTGCTGACGTCATGTTGAGTGGCATGATTTTCCAGTTGGATATTTTAAGAGAAAGTTTGTATAAAATCCATTGTTCAAGTGTTAGACAGTGCCCTCTTAAGATTGGATTCTTGATTTAAGATTTAATTTTGATCTCCTGATTTACAGCATAGCCCCATAAGAACTTCTCATCACTTACAATATGCTTGAATCCGTTTGAGGATATCATTGGCTCAGATAATTGTTGGATCTAGTTGGGAACCAGCAATATCCATAATCCCATGTTATGGTGTAACATCCCCAGGATTACTCCAGTTACGCAAAAGGCAGTGCGAAGGTCTAGGCTTCTTTAAAAAGCTTCAAGATGACCAAAATGTGTTGTTTTTGTTCCTCCCATTGTTAATGCTAGGAAGCGGACTTTCACGTTTTATCTGGGGCTCACTGCGTTTTATGAATTTTTTATATGAAAACAGTAAATACTTTCTCATCAGCAATGCTTTCTTATCGATATAAATGTATAGAATGCAAGGGAGGAAGACAACAACCCATGAAAACCTTTATCTACAGTCATGATTCTTGTTCCTTTTGATTAGGTTATAATACAAAAAGACACAGAATACTAAAATTACAGAGAGCCAATTTTCACCAATAGCTTCCTGTGAGAGATATTCTAGCCAAAAATGTGTAATCCTCTCACCTCTTCTGACCTAAAACCATCTACAAACCCAAGTTCAACAAGTTGAAGTAATATTTTAATTCTCCATAGAATTCCTTTATATTTCCTGGAAATGATTAGTCTGCCACATCGTACTGACATGTTTGTTTCCGGTCAACTAGCGCCATGCTTTTCTTTGAGTATTCAGCTTTCAGTAGGAAGAGACACGTGGGGATATGGAGTGAGCAAGCGGTGGGTTCAGAGCTTTGGTGAAGCAGAAATTTTAGAAATTCTTGTAAGAATTGTTAATTAAATCCTAAGGATCTGGGCAAAATTCCGTAGAAGGGACCTCTCCCATGGCGGAAGCACTAATAGTGTAAAAGGGCATGTGAAAGTATTGAATTTTATATATTATGTCACAAGTCACATGAAAGTGATGAATGGACTGAAAATTCTGATTGTGAGTAACAAGTTCCTAAATTAATTTTTTGGGGTATCAGCCAAGTACCTGGGTCATGCCTATGGGGCACTGGACATGGAAAAGTTCTGAATTAACCTTGTGGTTACACCCTAGTAGTAAGTGGTGCCACCTCCAACAGAAAAAAAGCAAAACTGATTCTGGACCAGTTACTAAAGGTATAAAGTGAACCAATTTGGTGACCTGGCAATTGCAGTTATGATATTACTTGAACTTGTCTAGGAAACATTTTACTGTGTGCAAGTACTGTGTGCAAATAGGAGAATGTAACTGATGCAAATTGAGGGAGAGGAGTGCACTTTTTTAAGTAAAGTAAAATTACTTTTACCCCTGATCATTTCAAAATACTTAAAATTTACAAACACCAGAAATATGTACTCTTGGACAGAGTAATGCTTTTACACTCATGTCGTTTTACTGCCCACTCCCTGTCTGCTGTACATTCAATCCCTCCTAAGTTGCTTGGGAACTGTGCTAAGGGTAATTACTTACACCAGCTAGAGCCTGAACTCATTGAAGATTGACACAATTAAAAATTTATTTAAGCTGGATGTTCTGGTGGTGAAATGAGTGGTGATTGAGAAATGCAATGTATATCTGTAGGGTGCCTCATTCACACCTTAAGGATTAAGTGTACCGAATACACAGGCTTGACGGCATGCATGCTGTGCTTTTCTTGTGTGCCGAGGTAGGAATTTTAAGTTTCCTGTGTAAGGGAAACTGTAACATATACATTTATGATTGCACTCTCTCAGTGGTAGTGCTGTAATCAAACATCCGCTGAAAAGTGATAGCTTTGAGAGTAGTCTGGGAAACTAGTGTATCTGGGCATAAGGACTTTCTTAAGGATATAAGAAAAGTTTGTGTCACCTGTTGGGGCGAGAATGACATAACTACAAATTACTACAGGTTATGTTTAAGGCCATCATTTCATCCAACATTTCTTGCCACATATAAAATTTGACAACCGTGACAACCTGTGATAAATTGCTGTATGATCATTTTAGATCCCAAAAGAAAATACATTTTAAGAGTTTTTTCATTGCTAACTGGACTGATCAGTTGTTCATTAAATGTGAATAAATAAATTGCTGTAATATCAGGAATACATTGATACCACAGCATATTCCTGCTTTCAAAAGGGAACTCTTCTGACCACATTGAAATACCATTAGACAACTCTCCTGTTACATTTCAGTGAAGTCACTTGTGGCTCTTCAAACTGCTAACAAATGCTTTTTTGTGAATACATTTGTTTTACTGCCCACAAAGGTTGCAAAGGTCACATTTACTAAGGTTTACGCCATGAGTTATTTAAAGAATGTTCCATTGTGTCGTCTGCTTTAACACTCAAAGTCTGTTTGATATTGATTAAACTGTCCTGCCATGTTCAAGGGAAACCACATCTCCTTTAGGATTCCCTGTGCCTTTGCTCAACAGGCCAAAATTATTTTTCATTACTTTTCTTTTTAAAAGTGCAATTTCTACGCACCCCTCCACTTGTGCTAGTGCTAATACCACTGCTATTACGACTACAGTCAATAATAATTATAATCATCATAATAATAATCTAATTTGTAGAGAGAGGATAGGCAAATAAATACTCTTTTATAAAACTTTTGCAGAGTAATTGAAAGACATTTCTCTAAAATACTATACAAACTTAACAATGAAACACACCATGCACACAGTTGACTGAATCTTGGATCAGTTGATGGTACATAAGGGTTAAGTACAGAGGTGCGTGTGTATTGAATCATACCTCAAACGGGCCAGTCGGCACAGAGGTTCACCATTGTGTATCCCCCAGACTGCCATGCTTCACGAATGTGTTCTTCGGGAAGCAGGAAATTGGATGACTGGCTACCTGCTACAACAACATCCTGTATTCGAGAAGACTTGTTTTCCCCCATACCCACCCATTATTTTCCCTCTCCATGGTGCGGAAGTGTTCAGCCCTCAGACTTCTGGTCTTACGAGCCTCACACGTGGGCTGTCCCAGTCGGACTTCCATACTGATCCCAATCGAAGCTACACGGGCCAGATGCTTCCCCTCCAAATTATTTGGGGCCGAGTTGGAAAACACTTCCACCTTTTCAGATCTGAGGTTAAAGTGCACAAAATGATTTCATCAGTGTGTACAATGGTAAATGGTTATGAATCTTCCAAGAGGAAATTCCAAAATCTGCTGATTACTGTACTCGCCATGATCAGCTTGGTATTGTCAGCAAAGCCCGGTTTGGGTTTACCATTATTAAGAAGTATCTGTTCTTGTTAGAACAGAGCCTCCCATATAACATTATACTATCAGTATAGGAGGGAGGAGGGGTAAATGTTTATGTTGCATCTTTATACGTTTCATAATTTTTACTCTGCAACGAAAAAGATGAATATGATAATGGATTAAAAAAAAATTATTTATTTGCTCTCCAGTTTGTGGTTGGGGATAGATGTATTGTTAATTATTTGAAGTGCTCTCCACTTATAGTTTATATATATAATGTTACACAAGCAATGTCTCAATGCAGGCCAATAAATTGTTGTTGTGTTTTTAACGTCACCTCAAAACTCACAGTAAGATATTCTCAGATCTTTTAGAACAATTTTGTAAAAAAAAAATATTCAGGCTTCGTATTGCATTTATATCTGTGTTTATTATTATGATTTCAAATAGAAACAAAGAAAATATTGTAAAAGTATTTCCATTTAAAAAAAAAGAAAATTCCAGAAGTAATCAGAGATGACGACACTGAAGCTTTGGCAACTTTGGAATGAGATATCATACTTTTTCTTCTTTTTTTTGGTCAGTTAGTGGTTTTGGGGTAGTGGTAGCCATGATTTTGCACTTTGGTGATGTCACACCACTTTTTTCCCTACTTTTTTTCAAAGAGAGGTTATAGTTTATGGATAAGGGTTTTGAAGTGATCACTTCCAACTTTCAACTCGCACGTTTGATCACTCATCAGATGAATAATTATCCAATGAATAATTTTCCATATTCAGGAAGAAGGGCAGAGTCAAATATCAATGTACTGACTATCTATAATGAGGTGATAACAATCACCTTTTTATTTGTGATGTTTTATTTTTAATCATAATTATAATAATTCCAGACATTCTAACATTTTATGAGCACGTGACCTTGGATGTTGGCCTTGGATGTGGACCTTTAATGTCTGTGGAGGCTAGCCACCAGAGCAGTATTTACAACAGAAAACACGCTGACATTTTCCAAAGGGCGAGTCCGAGTTTTGGTCAGTTAGTTACAGTTACTGTGGATTCAAAAGTATTTGTGTCCAGGGTCCAGCTCTGGGAGCCAAGTATTCCAATTCATTGCTGTATCTATGGGGTGCCTTGCTGATGTAGGAAGGCTTTTGGCCCTTCACTCTGAACTAGGCGAAGCAGCAGAATCCAGGTCATCTGTCTCCACATCATGAGGGGAAGAGGGCTGTCCTCCTTTCACTCTCTTCCATTTCATCCTTCTGTTTTGGAACCACACCTTCACCTAAAAAAAAGACAAGGGTTGATCAACTCAGCAGCCAAAACCTAAGCATCGATGATAATCAATTACTGGTAAGAAATGTATTGGGCATCCACAATTGAGAAATAAAACTTTATTTTTTTTAAATTATACTTCATTGACATTGGAAATGCATTATTGCAAGTGATATGGTTAAGGGAATCATGGTGAAAGGTTCAAGTAGCTAACCAATCAACATTATATTTTGTGAAGAGATCTACTGGTGCTGTGCCCAGGCTGTTGACCATTTCCTACAAGCACAGTCTGCCTCCTTCCTGTGTGGGCAGGGCTCTAGGGAGACCATACAAGACCTCATTGCATCCATCTTTGCATTCCCCACATCAACAGAGGAACACAGAAAATCTGTTCCCACAATATTTTAAGCGCATCGCCTTGTCTAATGCTGTCTATCACTCATATGTGAGCAGGACCTCTGGTTGCCAAGATATGTAGGCTTCATTGGAAAAACACAAGACAAAGTTGCAGAGGGGATTCAGAAAGAGAGCCGGATAGGGCTGGAATCTGGCTTGCGTTTGGGACATGGGCCTGGGAAAATCATCTTTGCTTGGCCCACATTTTGTGCGATCTAAAACCTCAGCTTTTCTGACAGGAGTGGTGGGGGTTGTGATCACTGAAAGGCTAACTTCCAAGACTTTTAATGATGTCAGAAAGACACCTTCAAGTCTAGGTCTAACTAGTTGTTTAATGATTATATTTAATTATGATTGATAATTGAATACATTTAATTTAGTTAGTTGTTGTGGTTCTTCTTCAAGCATCCAGGGCACATATTCCGTGAAGTTGCTGTAAATTTATAATGCACAGAAATGTATGTAAATGCTCTGAATTGAAACAGCATGTCTTAAAACCAGTGCAAAATAAAAAAGAAGATGAAACAGAGATAAACATTGAAAATTCCAAACCAGATCTGTTCCTTTAAAAAGCAGTGGGAAGTCCACTCAGCCTCATTTTTTCTCTTAGCCAGAGAAAAATTTGTTATTCTTTACATCCAATAAGTCCACAGAGAAGATGCCTAAAACGTTATAGAAGGTCTGGGTTTACCTGTCTCTCAGTGAGGTCCAGGTTGACAGCAATCTCATAGCGCCGCAGCCGAGTCAGGTAGTTGTGGTGGGTGAACTCAGCCTCCAGCTCACGGAGCTGCTCTTTGGTGAAGGCTGTCCGCTCCTTTCTGGCCTTGCAGTTGGAGTCCGCCTTGTAGTTGGAGTCCTGGGTCTCTGTCAGAACCAAGGAGGAGGTTGTTACTAAGACCGTCAGGCATATTTTGCGTTTGTGCCCTTCTGGTTAGGTACTGTGAAGCCCTATTACAAGAAGTTGTCACGTTGTAGCCATGATGTTATATAAATTTGAAAACGTTGCGTCAGCTGAGACAAAAGAGAATAAGCTACTAATATGTTGTAGAAATATACAGTCTCTGACCCATGTTTGGTACACCTGCAGGTGTTTTCATCCGTAATCGCAATAGGCCACATGTGCAAGTGCTTGGTTTTACTAATGTAGATACTGTGACCTGCCCAGGCCACACACTGCTGAACACCCTCAGAGACCACTGAAGTGCCAGTTGGAGCACACCATGAGAGGATCTGCTGAAGCAGGGCACAGAGGGCTTGTGTTAAAGAGGAATGCAGCGGAACATTGTTAAAAAGTGCCTACAAAAGAACAGAGACCCCGATGTACAAAGTTTAATTGTGATGATGTGTCTACAGCATTGACTGAGGCCTGTCGCAAAATTATTAATAATTGATATTGCAAACAAAAAGCAAATGCCATAAATAATTACTTTTAAAGCAACCTAAATAATCTCAGTTATGCAAATGTGTGCCTTATTTATGGGTTGTCTTTTAAACTGTAGCAACATGTATTATTAACTCATACTGCCATTTCAAAAAATATGTTTTCCAAGAAAATCAAATACACTTTTACTGAAATTTACTGAAATTATTCTGGGTGTAATATTGCGTCATTCTCAAAAAATAGGAGCTGATGTAATCCAAGCAAAATGCTTGTAATTTGTCACACTGAGAACATCATTGTGCAACACTTGCCAAACCGAGAGTCCAGGAAGTTCTGCGGGTTTCAGTCAAAAAGCCAGATGTGACTCTGCTGATTCAGACATGGTGGCTAACGGTAGACCAAAACGCAATGCTCGCCATCACCCTGCAGTAAACCAACTTGTGGATTTGTTCTCACTCTTAGCATGCGTTGTTGTTGTTGTTGCTTTTTTCTACGGTTGCAGTATTTATTAACCACAAAAGCTTAGCTGGACCCATTTTAAAACTGGCCCATCTGGACTGTAAATGAAGATGAAGGGGAGGTCTTTGGGCGGACACCTGGTAAGGCAAGCTTTGTGTGTGCACCGACTGTCACGAAACAGGCCCTAATAAACAACCCCGACCAAACCCTGTTAACTTTTTGAGCTACTTCTGCTTCTACACAGCAGGGAGGCTGTGAGGCCAACAGCATTTGGCATAAGTCTGGAAAAGGTGGTAAAGTAATTCGTCCTAATTAGCACTGAACTGTGCCTGCTGTTAGGACTCACTGTAAAGTAGTAACTGCTTGCAAAAACAAGCAAAAAAAAAACACAGATATAAAGAACCCCCCCCCCCCCCCCAGTCTTGATATTCCACTTGTTTCATTGTATTTTCTGAAAAACCAGGACGTTTGCCACTGATGCACAACTATATAATAACTTTACTGGATAAATATGGTTGTTGAATTCAGTACATTAAAACCAATTTAAGAAGAGGTTTACTTATACAATTATGCAATCAATTTTACAACAGAGAACATATGTTTTTAATAGAATGAGAATGTCGTTCTGTCTACTTTTTAATTATTTAACCATTTTAGAGTGTTAAAAGGGAGTTCCGAGGTAGAACTTTTATACAAATAAAACTACAATCAGTAAATTGATGGCTACTTTTAAGGGAGACTGCATTTATTTAAAAAGTATGTTGGTGATGATGTTCATTTAGGTGTAGCACATTGTTTCCTATAGTAAATTTAATTATTATATTCATACAGTATGTAACATTTTCCTGTATTCCTACCCCAAAATGTAATGGACTATTACAGGTGGATTTTACAGTCACAAGTAAACATTTATCTATTTTCATAAAACTAATTTAAATGTAATCTCTGAATTCAGCCTTGAGTTTGAATTTTCCTAATTTTTACAATTGTATTAATTTTGAGTTGAGGACCTATGTTCTAAGGACCTGCGACCTGTGTAAGACAGTAAAATGATGTTGAATTAAAACTAAAAGTTGAATGAAAAAGTTTTTGACATCTGGTTGGTTGTTTTACCAGACGTGTTCTGGTGTGCTTTCGCCACAATCAAGTTACGCTTAACTAATTCAAAAATAGTAAGAAAAACAAGATTCTCTATTTACCAGAAACGCAAATGACCCGGACTGAGGTTGCTTACTAACATTGAACACACTTTCTTGTGTTATTCAGGCCGCTGAGTTTCCTTTATGAATGAATACTGCATTGCAAAATTTGTCATTGAAACCTAATGCTTTTCAAATAATATTTCGTGTGGGCCTGCATGTTTGTCTTAAACTTTCCCATTACAGGAACAGTTTTTTTATTCAGGAATTGTTGGGGGGGGTCAAATACTTGCACCAGATGTGTTAGTCAGTGAAGTGCCCTTTCCTTCGGTTACAAATATCCTACAACTGAAAATGGCTGAGGAGCACACACTTCTATCTGTCCAACTTAAGGATTTACCTGATTGTCGTTATATTGAATACCCTCCAACCAAATAATGAGGGTAGCTAAATAAGCTTGCAATGCTTTTAGAATGTTTTTGGTTGCGGTACCAGATCCATTTTAATGTGTTGAAGAAAATCATGAGGCAGATATTATTGGTAGAAGAGTAACACATTCTGTAAAAAAAAGTAACAAATTAACAGGAATGTAACATTGGATTGGTGCATAATGAAATAGTTTTAATTTAAGTTACTTTAACATTTTAAATTAGCTTGACGGTGGAAAGCAATGCTTTCCTGGTTGAGTCTTATAGATTAATTCAGCACCCCTGATTGTCCTGATGCAGTTTCAACCGTAATTTTAATTTTTAATTTTTTTAGATTAGCAATAAAAAGTTATTAATATTGCTTGTCAGCAACAAATTTGGCAATGACAACTAGTGAATATTTATAACGTTAAATTGAAATTTGTCAAATTAATTTGGGTGACAATGCATGCAAATTCTATTTTTTCCAAATTATGTGGTGCATGTCTGTTGAATACTATTTAAGTCAGATATTGATATTTAGGAACTACATCAGATAAGTACAAAATCTGAGCAGAAGTTTTCACTGAGAGTACCCTCTGATCTGTGGGAAAATATTTTTGAATGAGAAAAATGCCTCTTTTCATGAAATCTGACCTTCCACATCTACTCACTCTATACATCTATGTGCTTGAGCACCCTGACATTTTGGGAGTTGTAGTTTTCTCTTTGAGAGGGAGCCTGCCTTCCAGAGGCAGAGATGTAGGAAGGGAATAGACACTCAACAAACACCTGTGATGTTGAGTCAGGTTTTACTCTAAAATGATGAATAAAGAGAGGTAGAATGAATAATGGATAGCTAAAGTGGATGTTTTTTTTAACATGAATTTCTGAACATATAAGTCACTTTATTACTCCATTGAACTGCCACTAGTACTAAATTTACTGTACCAGATGCTTGCACTGAAGACATTTTCCCATAATTCTCCCTTCTTTTGTCCACCTTTAAAACCCAACCAATCTCCCTGTTTGCTCACTAACCTGCAATCTCCCTCTTCCGTTTTGATGTCTTTTTCTCTGTCTCAGTGGGGGCCATGCTGTGCGGGGAGTACTCTCCCTCCAAACAGCTGGCCACCGCCCCTGGAAGTCTGTCCAGGCCTGTGCTGTCCATCTCCTCCCCATTGCCGCTCCCCACTGCCACTGTAACCGCTGGGCAGGGTTCCTGCCCCCGGCCTCGAGGCTCACAGATGGGAAACTGCCAGTCCGCCCGCTGGAATCCGCCGTTGGGCTCTGCATACAGCCGTTCCTCACGAGGGTATGCGTGCGGCGCCGGCACCAGACAGGAGGTGGAGAAGTCCGTGTAGGTCAGAAATTCAGGCTTCTGATGAAGGGAGAAGGGGGCTTGCTGGTAGGGTGGCAGCGTTGTGGTAGGGACCCCAGGGTGCGAGTTCCGCACACACCCCCAGATGGGGTTGCCCGGGTGGGCATTCCTCATACAGCTGCTGGCAGGCTGTTCCATGGCGAAATACGGAATTTAAGTCTCTTCAGAAAAACTTGGCACAAAATGGAAAACAATATCCAACTTGACTCTGAGAGTTATATGGTGTACATTGTTGCCAGAGAGCATCCAGTTTTAGAAGACACAATTTTCACAGGCTGTGAATCGGAATCTCCTCAGGGCTACCTCAGCAGCATGGGTTGTGGGGGAGACCTTCCAGTTGCTCTTGCCTCTCTCTCTGTGCGTCACTCAGTGTGGAGTAGTTCCACTACTTGAAAAGCTGGCGAGTGACTTGACCAGCCACACAGTGCTGCATCCTCTCTCAGCTCCCGGGCAGTTTTCACAGTTCTAAAGCATTCCTGACAAGTGATCCCTCCTCTCTTTTTAAGGCTTAGGTGGGAAAGAGTGACAAGTTTATGGAGTGTAATGCGAGCTTATGGAGGAGGGGCTCTGCAGGCCACATGTCGGTACCCTCCAACCAACCCTGCCTCATCTACTATTAATCATGGGGGAAATTTTATATGCACATCTAATGGGATTTTCAGGCACAGACTTTTAAAGGAACATTGTCTGTAAAATATAAAACGAACACCCACATGGGAAAGGGAGCTAGCTTTTTTACTCCCTTTTTTTTTCAAGACTCAGTTTAGCTTTCAGATAAAAATGTCTGCACAGCAGCATCAACCCACACTGAGAACAAAAAGTACACCATCCACACCCACTTTGTCCAATCCAGTAAAGTCCTTTCCTCCCAAGTCAGTACTTAGTGCCTTTATGTGCTGTTGTGGATTGCTATTTTACTATTTTACTTAACTCCCTGGTGCAATTCAGAAGCAACAGTGTCCTTCTGTTCATATGCACTAAGTGCTTCTCAGAGTCTATTCCTTGTATACACACATTGGCATTTGTTCTCTTTTATGAGCCATCATAATTGGTGTCTAACAAGTGGTAAATATTTAAATTCATTGTCATCTACACATTCTTAAGCCCCTTGTCTGCTAAATGGGTGCTGCATCTGATAAAAATGAATGCAAAAGTACATAACTTGATATGTACGATAAAATTGTGGAATATATAATGGTATACATCAAGGAGTATTATATAATATTTGTACACATGTGAATAATTATTTCAATGCAAAAATAGAAAAAGACATTTGTAGATGTCTTTCAGATGTAGCTCATACATTTATAATCAATATTTGTTGTGTCTGAAACGTTTGTTTTACAATTTTATTTTCTTTCTGCATTCTTAATGGGCTGTGGTAATTATTTACGTGTCCCGTCTGGTGATTTTATGATTGTTCCTGTCCTCTGTACTATTTTACTGTGACTACAGTCACACACGCAGAGGGTGATGTAATTGTGCTTAGTTGTAATTATATTTTTCTTACCCTGTGCTCTAGAATTTGCCCAGGATTTTCCAAAGGAATTTTATGGGGTATGGTATATGTTTTGCCATTCACGCATCGTTTAATTCCAGGTATTTCACTCTATGTCTTAATTTTGATTTCTAAAAAACGTCTTAAGCAATGCTGTGGCTGTATGATGGGCAGAGTGCTCCCCTTCACCCAGTGAGTTGAGTGATAATAGTACCCAAATGCAATGATGGGTAAAGCCAAAATCTGATTAAGTGGACCAGCCCTGGAACTCCTGGTGCTTAGGGTTTTATATTCAGCCCTTTCATGCCAAACCAAAAGATAGTGTTAATAAAGTCTATTATAATCGTTTTGAAAACAGTTGCATTGATTGAAAGTTATCCTGTTGCATTTGCCCTTTGTGCAACAGTCTTTGCTATAATTCCTTAGAATGGCTTAATGATCGTGGACAGAGGACATGTCTAGCTCCCGGATTTCAACAATGCTTGGCTTCAGGCCCTACGTTAAAGTTTCTCATCAGTAAAATACAACATCCCATAAGTTTCCTCACTTCCTCACAAATTCTTCACTTACTATAACTATAGGGTAGTTTTTATTAGATCAGCACCGATACTGCTTTTACTATATATATATATATATATATATATATATATATATATATATACAGTACTGTGCAAAAGTCTTAGGCACCCTAGCTTTTTTACATAAAGCTAGTGTTTCAAGTTAATTTTTTGTCTTCTGCATTTGTGTGTCAGTTGAAAAACATTTTTTTTTAGATGTCCTAACATTCATTTTCTGAAAGAAGAACAAGGAATTCTGCCACCGATGGTATGGTCTCCAGAGAGCCCTGAACTCAACATCATCGAGGCTGTCTGTGATTACCTGGACAGACAGAAGCAAGGCAGACAGCCAAAGTCTGTAGAAGTACCGTGGAAAGTTCTCCAAGATGCTCAGAACATAACCGATTGTCTAATCAAACTGCACAACAGTGTACCTAAGAGGATTAATGCAATTTTTAAGGCAAATAATATATACAACAAATATTCCCTCCTTTTATTAAATTTTTTGTTGTTTGTTTTTACTTTCTTGTTTTTTTGTTCATTTTCCTTTATAGTATTTATTTTATATTTAGAAACTTTGCATTTCATTATTTTTGAAAGCATCTTCACTTTATCGAATTTTATTTTACATGTGCCTAAGACTTTTGTACAGTA
>JAOYSI010000014.1:860046-901528 GCA_025775065.1 Hiodon alosoides | reverse complement strand
TCTATAAATGCCACATATATCAATGTCAGAACTTATTTATTTTCCCTCACACAATTTCTGCTGTGGAAAACTAATACTTGCTATTGATGCCTCCATGACAAACAGTTTAAACAATGTGTGAATCCTCCTAATTCGTCCACCAGCGCAATGCACAACACAATTGCAGATTCTATATTAATATGTACATGTAACAGTAGAAACAAATGAATAAATAAAAATTATTAGAAAGTGGGTTTTCCTGTTTCAATGTCCTGTGTGTTTTTTCTTCTTTTTCTGTGTTATTTGTTTTCCCACTGTGATACATTTTGCTTCCCTTGCTGAATATGTGGCCGCATTCTTAATGATTTTAATGCCTGTACGCCACCAACCCATTCTGAACTCATGCTGATGCAGTGGATTTTGCCAGGTCAATTCCCACTTTATTCGACTCACACAATTACAGTTTGCCAGGTCTTAGTGTCTGTGTGAAGAATTTACAGTCAGAGGACGTGAAGAGACTAATAAAGCATGCCGCGTGGAGCTTTCTAACAAAGTTGGACCACGCATTGCTCATCAGCCCATGTTGGCTGCGGGCTTTTAAGAACTTAACATTTCCCATCTTGCCAGTGATTTGTTTATCGGCCTTTGTCCAGTTAGTGTGAAGATGGATGAGGGAGAGGCCAGAGTCATTGAGGATAACATGGAGAAAATCAATGGTCAAAAGATGAAGCTAAGAAGAACTGTGCCAATATTCCAAGGCTTTGTCCCCCCCCAGGTTTCAAGTGTCATGTCTAGGAACATTTGCTGGAATAAGCAAGTCTAATTATATATTATATAAATAAATAAATAATATAATTTAATAATATATTATTATATTTGAGAGATGGAAATAATGTGTACTATCAGACCTTTGGATAATATACAACACATCCTATTAATTACATAGTAATGCCCTTGAATTGACTTCCAGCCTCTTTGATGACTTTGAGAGCCATAATGCATAATTACTCTTAATTTATGCTTGCAGAGATTCTGCTCAAGAGTGATCATTATGATACAGCCGAAGAGGTTGGAGAATTTTGAGCTATAATAATAATAACAATAATAATGGTGCTGGTGGTGAGGGTGATGATGATGGTGACGATTAAATAAAAATCATTAGCTGGCAAAATAGGCACACAGCATATTTAAAATTCTATACTGCATGTCTGTTCCGCACAGAAAACAATCCAAAATAAAAGGAGTTTAATCATAAGTTTGGCAATATTGCTTTATTTGGCTGTTGTTCAAAGTAAAGCTACCAATTCTCTCTCCCTCTGGACTGCTTTGGACGAAGATACACAAGGCCGATCGGTTTTGCACTCCTGGAGGTGGCAGGCATGGGATATCACCATTATTGCCACAGCTTTGATGCTTGTCGGATTTTCAAGGGATGGATCAAAAATCAAAAGTCATTTTGAAGTGCTCCGTCTGCGGTCAAAGTGCCATTCAGATGAAAATGAACAATTAAACGGTGGGGTCAGAATCGCTTTGGGGGGCTTTCGACATGCTCACCGGGAAAAGCTCATGACCAGATAATATCTGTAGGTGTGGCAAGGAAAAGGCCATCTGCGTCTCCATGAATTTAAATGGTGCCTTCTGATGCCGTTATGCTCGCCATTGTTGCCCACCAAACAAAATTGGCTTATAAAAAATTAATTTTACACAGGGCCACACACAAGATAATATTCCTCACCTAGAACTCACCTAATCCTGTCAACTGAGGAAATCGGCACTTCAATTGTTCTATGCTATGCTACAGTGTTGCTATGCTAATCCTGGTGAGACACAGCACTTGACATAGTTGACTTAAACTATTCAACAGCCTAATTTTCTAATGTATTTGCCCATTTCTATTTTATAATCATATAATTATTACCACTTCAACTTCAAATTCTAATGAGTATTGCAGTGGTCTGGCCAATTGCACCGTGCTAAAATTGGCAGCTTTGTGTCTGGGCTACACAATTTTGAATTGCTATTTGTATAGATAAAGAACTTATTACCATGTTTGAATTTGTTGCACAGATTTCTGAATTATGTTGGCAGCATTGTCTGCAATAGGGCCAGCTGGTTTTACCTGCAATGCGTGCTCCAAAAACACAATATCTTACGGCAGATTAGTTAAATGGCAGCGTGATCGACCTCATGTGAACAATGCATGGTGAGGTCTCAAAGGGAAATCCTTTCTGCACACGAAAAGGTGACAGTGTGTACGGCCGCTTAGGGTGAATCACATGTCAGGTTGCTTCATAACTCCATATCGTAAAGGCCACTTGTTGGGTTAGTGTCTGTACAATGACGTTTCCGGAGCTGGATGCCCTGGGGTGACATTTATTATCCCATCTGGAGAAGAAGAAGAAGAAAAAAGCAGCTGAGAGTATCCAGTGTGTTCCAGCTGATGCTGAATCTGCGCAGCAGATTGGCTTGTGTACAAGTGCAGTGCTGATAACAGTGAATGTGTTGACTGACACATATTCATCATTTAAGTATATTTAATCTTGGAGCCATTATCCAGCCACTTATAATATAATGCTGAATGATGGCGCAGAATGGAAACGCAGCACAAAGGCATTGTGCACCAAAGACAGGAAGTAAACCAATCAATTTCTTACAGGCGCACTGTAGCATTTCAGGGGCTGGAATTATTCACATTCCTTGAATTAGAAAATGTCACATATTCCCGTTTTAAACAAATGATCTGCAGAATATGAAACATTTTTAGTTTGCACAATTTCACAGACGTAAACCTTCCCCTAGTCATTGTATCAAACAAGGTGCCCAAGTCACTCCTCTGTAGACTACGGTACTACGGTATGCTACAACTTGGTCGCATCAAGGCTGGTTACTCATGAAGCAAACTAATTCATGCTGACCTAGAGACACCGACCCTCCTCCACTTTTCACACTTCACACTTGTGACAGGCAAACTTTATTTATACACAGTCTCGTTGATTTACTTAAAGCCTTGTCCCTGGGAAACCTTGAATTCATCTGTTGTGGAAGGTCGATGGTATCAGCTCACAACGGATTTGGATAAAAAGCTGTGCATTTGTCTGGAAAGTGTCACCCGGTGTGTATGCATAGCTGGCTCCTCTCAAGGTCGTAGTGACGATCATTAATGTCTAAACTACTTTCCCCTGGCTCATTAAATGTATTTATGGACTGTGCAAAATGCTTGATAGGGATGTTCTTTATCAATGTTTGTAAATAAGATGCATGAAGAGGTTGGTGGTTGCCATGGCCTCTCGATTGACTAATGATATTTATTATTGGTGTGTTCTCCGTAGATCTTTCTTCAGTGTTGCATTAGGGAAACTGATCATTTACTTGACTGATTTGTGTAGTGGATATTGGAACCCTTCTGATTAGAAATAGCACGTGCACACATACTTTTTCTGTACCATCTATTTTATTCTTGGACTAGCAAGGCAACGACGAACTACGGGGAATGGTGTTTGAAGTAAAAAAAGTGCAAGAATGTTCTTAACTTCATACATAAACTGCTATTTTCTGTTGATTTCAACCACTTCAACCCACCTTTTTCTGACTTATGGTTATGTATATACACTATATGGACAAAAGTATTGGGACACCCAAACATTAAACCTACAGGAGCTTTTATGACATCCCATTCTAAATCCAAAAGCATTAATATCGAGTTGCTCCCCCCTCAATCAGCTATAACAGCTTCCACTCTTCTGGGAAGGCTTTCTACAATATTTTGAAGTGTGTCTGTTGGAATTTTGCCCATTCTTTCAGAAGAGCATTTGTGAGGTCAGACACTGATGTTGGATGAGAGGGCCTGGCTCACAATCTCCGTTCTAGTTCATCCCAAAGGTGTTCGATAGGGTTGAGGTCAGGGCTCAGGGCAAAGTTGGAAGCATAGAATTTTCCAAAATGTCATGGTAAGCTGAGGCATTAACATTTCCCCAAGGGGCCTAGGCCAACCCCAGAAAAACAACCCCATAGCATTATCCCTCCTCCACCAAACTTCACAGTTGACACAAAGCAGTCAGGCAGCAAACGTTCTCCTGGAATTCGCCAAACCCAGACACGTCCATCAGACTGCCAGATAGAGAAGCGGGATTCGTCACTCCACAGAACACGTTTCCACTGCTCCAGAGTCCAGTGGCGGCGTGCTTTACACCACTCCATCCGACGCTTGGCGTTGTGCTTGGTGATGTAAGACTTGCATACAGCTGCTTGACCATGGAAACCCATGCCCTGAAGCTCCCGGCGCACAGTTTTTATGCTGATGTTAATGCCAGAGGAGGTTTGGAACTCTGCAGTTATTGAGTCAGCAGAGCATTGGTGACTTTTACGCACTATGCGCCTCAGCACTCGGCGACCCTGCTCTGTAACTTTACGTGGTCTGCCACTTCGTGGCTGAGTTGCTGTGGTTCCTAAACATTTCCACTTTGCAATAATACCACTTACAGTTGATCATAGAATATCTAGATGGGAAGACATTTCATGAACTAACTTGTTGCAACGGTGGCATCCTATTACAGTACCACGCTCAAATTCAGTGAGCTCTTTAGAACAACCCATTTTTTCACAAATTTTGTAAAGGCAGACAGCATGGCTAGGCGCTTGATTTTATACACCTGTGGCAATGGGACTGAATGAAACACTTGAATTCAATGATTAAGAGGTGTGGCCCAATACTTTTGTCCATATAGTGTATATATACACACATACACAGTACTGTGCAAAAGTCTTAGTGAGATGTAAAAAAATTCTGTAAACTGAAGATTTGAATTATATATATGTACCTAGCTATACCGATAACAATGATGTACACACTCAATATGCAAATTGTCCTTAAATTTAGCTAGTACGTGTGTGTACATAATGGTTTCAGGTTCAGTTTCACTCCTGCATTGAACAGACAGAAAATGCTTAAAAGTAAAGAAATACACCTGCTTAAATTAATCAAATTAACTGCAGCAGGCAGTTTAGGG
Source organism: Hiodon alosoides (assembly GCA_025775065.1). Classification (NCBI taxonomy): domain Eukaryota; kingdom Metazoa; phylum Chordata; class Actinopteri; order Hiodontiformes; family Hiodontidae; genus Hiodon; species Hiodon alosoides. Next base: position 896,543 of record JAOYSI010000014.1, on the reverse strand, counting down.
CTTAAGCAACTACACCTATAATCAAATGGTTGCAGGTTTAAAAAAATGTCAGTGGAGTGAATTAATAAATGCAATCTTAAATTAGATTGCAAGGGAACGCACAGAACATGGTGTAGGCCTGGAATTATGTGTATTTCTGCTCACAGATCCAGAAAACTTGAGAACCTTAACAGTGTTCATTTCCACTAGTATTCGATTGACCTTTTAACGGTTGGAAGAACGTACAGTCAAGAATGCAAAAGGGGAAATAAAATGTGTCCCTTAATAATTTGTTTCATCATTAACTCTTTCACGACAGCATCATTATAACAGCATTTTTAATTATAATTTTAAAGCGTTCATTTGGTTTAACACAATATCATTAACTTGTTGGCCAGCATATGGGGAGGCTGACTATTCAGACAAATCATAATTAAGCTGTAAGTAAAGGTTCGGCAAAATGTGATGATGTTCCCGACACAATCGTTGCACCAATAGAAGTTTCTCTGGTGGAGGTGGTTGTTCGTGTTGAGAAAAAGCACGCTGTGATCACTAATTCGGGCGTTGCTAATATATGACTGCTAATAGCATGTTTGCTCTGCATTAATAAAAAAGATCATTTGCTGAAGCTAAACTTTTACAGCCACCCCGGGAGACGCAACCCACCGGTTACATATCATATTTGTCACATTGATTTCTTTAACCATGGAGAGGTCTAGTTCACCTCATGGCTTGTCCTCGCCTGCTTGTTATTAATCCAAAGTATGGGGATTTACTGACTGCTGACCTCAAAATAGCCGCACACTATGAAATAAATGAAGAAATATTATCAGTGGCTCCATTAAGAATCAAATTTCAGGCTCTTAAATGCATGCTGACTCTTGGCAAAGGGCAGATAATGTCTGTCAGTACAAAAGAGGTGTAATAGTCTGTGTTACTGGAACAAAATACGACCTGAATTGTGGCATTCATTCATTTTTCAGCAGAAAAAAATAACAGACAAACCCAAATATTTTTTACTATTTATGAATCGTGGTTCATATCTAGTGTCAGAGAATTGTAACAAAGGCTGACCTACAGGGCAAGGGTTTGGTTCAAATGGTCTGCAATTAGTATTGGGAGGGCAGGAAAAACACCAATAAACCTCTGAAAAAGCAGCTCTGCTTTAATCTGCATAACAATTATACGCTTGCAGACAGTTCTGGGACCTGAACCCCTAAGAAATTCTGGCATCATTTAGCTGCAGCTAGCTCTGGTTGCATATTTTTATCTCACAATGATTGTCAACAATTCACAGGGATGCCACAACCCATCTGCAGTACTGTCAAATGTTTTAAGGAGCATCTGCTCGTGTGAGAGCACCAGGTTTGTTTCAGAGTTCACTTTTAAGAATTCTATTTCAAGTTGAGTGGATGGATATACCTTTTTCTGGGGGCGTTGAAAGTAACTGGTTGGAGAAAACGTTGTTTACTTCTCGCCCGCTGTTGTTCAAGGCAGTTGGCCTGCACTGACTGGTCATCTCATAATTACCGTTAAGTGCTACAGTGTTTCATGTATAGCTTCTCTCTCATGTATAATTTACTTGATAATGACGAGATATATTTTCTTTCTTTAAATAAAACATTACATGGTGCCCTCATTAACCTTTATCAAAAATGCAGCCCACTAGGTAACCATACAACAGGGAGACACATACCTTTGTGAGTAATTATTGCTGAGTACTTATAACCCCTCCCTGTCCAATAGAATTTGACACATTTGTGGTTGCGAGCCGGTGAACATCCGTGCTTTTTTGTAATCTCCAGGACAATTCCAAATGCTAAAATGAACTTTTAAAATCTGCGATTGACTGTGCACGGATGTAGACTGGCAGCAGGTTTTACTACGCAGCGGAAGGAAACAGAAATCAATGCTTGGCATTTATATGCAGAGACACTTGCTCGGTTTATTTACCTTTAGTTAATGGTGCTCGGTGAAGAACATTAGAATTTGGGCATGTTGCTTCTGCAACACAAAGCCCCCTCAGAGGTTGAAAGGACGCTTGTGTAATCACGGATTAGGCACCCCTTTAATGAAGCCATACGTACTGCGGATAGAGATGAGGGCTGGATGCAGGGCAATGCATGCTCTATCTATACAGCGCCATGAACAACAGTGAACCGATTAGTCCAGATAACATCTGCAGATGCCTTATTTGATGCATTAATACTGATCTCAGTAGGTTTTATTTTAAGCAAATGTGTGGATGATTATGAAACCCTGAACAAGACCGTTGTGAGGCATTGAATGCATATCACTTAGCAACAGGAGCGCCTTCTCATTCAATGGTAATCATCCTCCTTTCTCATTTTCGCAGGTTTATGTAAGTGGTTGAACGCACACACACACAAGCTGGTAAATGAACGTGGTTTGTGTTGTTTTTAACGACCATGTTTTCTTATTTTTAGGAAAAAAGGGCCAAGATATTTTTTTATTATGATACGAGTAAATATTTAAAAGGGTAACTAAGGATTGTAAACTTATGAATGTGATCTCTTTGATGCGTTATATAACAAGTCACCCCACACCCACTGCTTGTTAAATTGTATTGCTATGAATCCTTTGCAAGTAAACTCCGGTATCTCCGTCTGCCTATCAACACAACCTTACCTAGAATTAGAAATGTACTCTTTGTCTGTCTTAGTAATAATTAGATTTTCTTCCATCTCTAAATCAATTCAGCATCACGAATTCAGGCCTTCTCCTCAACTTCAACCGACCACTTTTTCTTAACAATAGAACGGTTTTGTCGAATGGCAGCAACCACTGTGACGATAACCGAGAGTTGATATCAAAGTACAAGACGAGCTGGAAAACAGACTGGAAAAGTCTGCAAGTTTACCAAAACAAGACATAACGCATGCGTGCAGCTTGCTTCTTCTTGTCTTATAATTGCTGCGTAGCGTTGATTGGTTATTTATTTTTTATGCAAAGTGTATTATGTGGTTATCTGTGTTTTTTAGTTTTTACTTTGCTTAGCTTTTATTCCTTAGACTTATGCTAAGTGATGCCATTTTGTAATTCCCTTATCTCTGCTGTGGATCAGGTAAATAGTAGACAGATATATGAATAAATGGATGCTGTTGTTTTATAAGCTATTGTCCTTGACTTAGAATAGCCATGCAAATACCAGAGCCACAGTCCGTAAGTCAGACGTACTACACATCGTAGTAACCGTTTTGCGTCAGATGCAAAATGGGTTGCGTTTTGCTGATGCTTCCATTACTATACATTTTTTAAAAAGGGCTTTTTTGTTTTTAAAGGCATGTAACTATAAATGAAACAAACTTAATTAGCTAAATTCATACAAAACATTAAAAAAAATGCTTATGGAAATGTTCATCCTCCCAAGGGATTTATTTAGAAGCATCCCAAGTCAACGTCCATTCACCTTCTGATTTGAATTACTGTAACCACAGCAATTCCACTGTAATGTGAGGAGTTGGGCAGCAGAGGGTGTAATGCCGAATGACTTGCGATCAGCAGGTTCTTGTGCTTCTGTTGTGCCCTGAGGCACAGCACTTTATCCTAAATCGACTGAGTAAATGCCTAGTTCTGTGAATAGGAAAAGCAGAATTTCAAGATATTTAAGCTGCTGCAGCAAGGGATGTCTGCTAAGCAAACAAATAATACAATGTGATGCAATGTGCAGAGTACTGCTGAACGAGCAAAAGCCTGGGAATTTTAAATATAAAACAACCTAATATAACAATGTCAAAGTAATGGAAGACCATTTTGATTTAAAAAGACATTACAAAGGAAGGAATTGCCGAAATATTCTACATTTAAATAAATAAATAAAAACAGACTTGTTTTAATCTACTGGGTGAACTGAGCCAACACATTAACTAAATTGAGTTGAATATGAAGTGTTTCCCACGGTGAAAGAAATCAAGCAGGTCCGATCTTCCGTCAGTCCGCGGCGAGATTTGGCTACATTACATACAACCTATTTAAGAGGATATCTGTCATCATATTTGGTATTTCATATGAATAATACATGATACAAGGGTGGCTTAGTTTCTGTTAAAATATCAGCGCGGGTACCGTTAATCATCAGTGCATGAACACCTAAAATTAAATTGGAAACAAGGAGCGGGCCAGGATCACCATCTATGGAAACTATAGATCTCCGAAATATCTGAAATCTACAGTTAGAACACCTCTTAATCAACGGGGTGCGTTGCTTCCTTCAGACAAGGGGAAACAGGGCCTGAAACCAAGCATGGGGTCTAACCATGGGTGCAACAACCGTGAGAATGGCACCTTCTCGTCTACAAGATTGTAAACACTACACTAGCTCATGTCTGGCACTGTGAACTGTTGGACCTGTCCCAGGAATGGATCCCTTTTGCACTTTCACAAGTTTTGTGCCCCATCATCCCACACGCACAGCCCCTCTGTCTTTAGGGAGTGAGGGTTGGGAAACTCTTCTACCTCACAAGAACAAATGGCTCTACATTTTCCCTTATCCCAGCCAAAACAATATATGTCATCAGGCACTGGTATTAACTGGTCTCATTTGTCCCGTTGTTCTGTTTCCCACTCAGAGATAAGCCTTCTCTGTCTTGACCATCTATGTGTGTACGTGTTCGTGTGCACATTTATGCGTGTCTTTCACCTGGGAAGCAATACGAGAAGTTTAAATACATAATGCCTGTTTTGGGTTACAGGTCAATTTGTGCTGTACATTGTACATATGATTATTATGTGCTATAATGGAATGCTGGATTTAAGTGTATTGTTTTATTTCATTTTGATGAATGCTTATCTGTTTTTGTTGGAACGTTTGGGCGGATGGGCTTGTTAAAGTAATGTTTAGATGGTCAGATTTGAGATGTTTAGATTTGGGATGATATATTCCCAGGATAGATTTTGTTCTGAAAATTCATACCAAATAATCCAACATTTATTTAAAAAGCCATTTTTTAGCAGTATATTTTGAATAAACTACAATAATATACATAATTCAAATGTTAATTTCTATTGTTCAATTATTTATTTGAAGAGTGATATTATCAGAAGAAAACAAAGCTTAGACGTGTGGTCTGATTGCCTAGCAACCAGGGCACCATAATGGAAAAATAAATAAAACACAGGCGATATAAATAGTATTGGAGATGTCATTAATTGTGTTGGTATAACCTATCAGATGCCTGTTGAATTGATGAAATTGTTTACATTTTAATGGTGGTGTCAGCTTCAAATGAAAATAAAAGTACCTGCTGGAATAATCACTTGTGAAAAAGCATATAAAAGGTCAGAGATAAGACACATTTTTCGTTGGTTTTCTGTAAGGCCTACACTAACCTTATACTTGAAGAGCTTCTGTGTTTATGAAAATACCAGCATTTTATTTGGAGCACATTGCAGTTGCTGGCAGATATTTCTGAGCAAACCGCGTCACGCATAAGAATTAGACTTAAAGAGAATCCATAGTGAGTGCATCCTTTTGTGGATTTTTCTTGTATATATTCTTGTTTTTTGGTCTTCGTGGCCATTTCAGATCTCTATAATGAAGTGCTACATAAATAACCTTCCAATCTGACGAGCTGTCTCAGAACCAGATAGGTGCTCTACTATAATAATCTTAAAATGTGCCACCTATACTCTGGAGTCTTTTGAATATAATTGCACATCTTTTTGTTTGCTTGTTTTTGGGAAAAGCTTGATGAAAAGCGTTGTTCAGCAGCTAAAACCTGAGAAAAGCAGGTTCCGACCAGGTCCTTTTGAACTGTACAAGGAAGTAACAGCTTTAGCCTATATCTAGCTTGTCTCTAACGTGGCTAGCCTAATGGTCTGGCGCAAACTATAACATAAAACTATTGAAATGTTTTCATGATGGTTGCCACTTTAACTTTAAGACATGACTGCTTTTTGGACAGACTGTCCTGTTTGGCTCTATGTCATCCTACTTCAACTTTGCTGTGCGGGAGACTGATGGATGTCGGTTTGGACTGGATTCCCCAAAACATGTTTACATTGGGTAGTAACTGAAAATCAAAGTGAAAAAAACTTTGTAAAAGTGCACTTTTGAGTGCATCTGTGCAATGTTAAAGTACTAAAGTAGTTACCAGCGAACCGCTCGGAGCTGAATCCTCCTGTATTCATTTTAAGGACTCATGTTGGGTTTAATGGAAAGCCGGACTATACTAATCACGATGTTTCCATGCAAAGCATAGGACCAACAGAACACTATTTATGGATGGTCTGATTGCGTTTGTTAGGATGGTAACGCTGCATGTTAACTAGATATATATATATATACGAGCAATTACACTTTAAGAAGATAATGTGGAAGAGACTATGACAAATGTAGGTGCTTCGGTGTAATTGAGTTACATTGCAGTATGAAACGGCTGTGATTTATGTAATTTAACATGTTATCTGTTTCACCCTGCTCCCATCCCCGATTCTAAACCCCCGCTGCCTTTCAACCTTTGACCTGGACTTGAAACGTAGAAATAACACTGTATGTGATTGGATCATTTTAAATCAGCTATTTGCAAATAAATTACATAAACATTTTTATAAATCACATTTACGGGTATTTTGCCTTCTATGTTAATTCAGACATATGCATACATATTATGACAGCCAATAATCAGTTAATTTCAGTACTTGGGATACATAAAAATTTGCGGTAAAATCTTTTGAATCCCAAGATGCATTGCTACCCTGAACTCAGAGGCTATACAGCACAACCGTCAGTGTTCATCAAACAAATCTAAATGCGCTCACATGACTCATAAAGGTCATTTTATATTTATATTAACACCAAGAGAACAAGGTTTGTTAGGGGACAATCAATATGTTATTGTGCTAAGCAGGTTTCCATCTTTATTTAAGCCATATTATATAATTACCAGGTCTGTTGCCAGAAATATTGAAATCTGACACAGCACCCTTAGATCGTTCAGTTGTTTTCGATCGAATCCCTCTAGTTCAATTTTAAATAACTAAAATTGTGTTGTGTTTTGCTGTTTGATCTTGACCACTTATGACCGTCTCTTTTCTCCTTCTCAGGTCAAACTTGTGGTGGCTTGGTACAAGGTCTCAATGGGACGATAGAGAGCCCTGGCTTTCCACATGGCTACCCCAACTATGCCAACTGCACCTGGGTCATTGTCACAGGGGAGCGCAACAGGATACAGTTATCATTTCACACATTTGCTCTGGAGGAGGACTTTGACATAGTCTCCATCTACGATGGACAACCACAGCCGGGCAACTTGAAAATGAGGTAACAAACTTCTTGTAATGGATGTTATTTGTTACGTTTACTCGCGGGGCTTGGTTTTTGGGTGGACTTTGTTCCACACTGTGTTTTGGAGTGTAAGAAATGTGTGCTCTGGAGGGCAGCCTTTGGAGAACCGTACTTCCGTCTGTTACACCGTGGCCACACTCGTGTTACCGTCGTATATTGCATTGTCCCGAGGGTAAAACTAATTTGGATCCTGTCCAGTGTGTTTTTGTCGATTCCACTCCTTCTTTGCCCTGGAAGGGTTAATTCAGAATGCCTTTGCCTAGACGTACCATCTGTTTATCATCTGAGAATGACGAGCGGTACAATAATCCCCTCTAACAATATGCTAATAACACAAAGAGCCTTTGTCTAAGTGGAAACCTAAGTGCCAGACCACTGCAAATTTAACTCAAATTATATGAGAACCCTGTCATCCATCCAAGGTCTAGAAATTTCACTAGCGAAAGTAAAGATTCTAGCGAAAGTTCAAGTGCAGATTGTCTGTGCCAAGCAGGACACAATCGTTGTTGTTGCCAAGGCTGCACTTACAACTTTTGAAGAATGCCAAAGAATAGGTGCAGTGGGTGCCGTCAGGGTGCTTGAAGCATTTAATAGGGACCTGTGATCAATAGGAGCAATAGCAAAGTGGTGAAGCTCAAAGTGAAAATGAAATGTCTCCTGTAATGAGTTGTATAATGCTTTTAAGTGTCAGATGATTAACACGAGTATTAGCGCAAAGAGGGGTCTGACTCCGGTGCGGTGGAGCGGCGGGAAAAGAGAGAAAAAAGGAAATGTTTACCAATCAGAAAGGACTAATTGCGTAGGTTGTAAAAAGAGCATTAGTCCCTACTTCGCTTAATTTCTTCCGAATGATTCCATTTAAATGGTACTTAGGGGCTACTGATGCAGATGTACGACTTTTTTGTTTTGGTTTTTTGTTTTTTCGCAAAAGAAAAAAAGGATATGCCACAGGTGGTTTGGGTCTGCTTTTAAACTTCTTACCATCATTGCCGCGGAGTGAAATTGCCATGTTGACTTTTAATTATTTTATTTTATCTTCCTTTACCTTACATTTGAATTATGATGGAATTCATGGATTTTTAGTTCATTTCATTTATTGATCTTTTTGGAATCACTGAAGGTCTGCTGATTCCCACCCAACCCAGCTTGCTAAAATTGGCAAATAGTGTGAGCTGGGGTGGAACCTGCAAAGTTTGGCTCCTTGGGATCCGCCGAACACCTTTACTGATTTAGCTACACAGAAGCCAGACATTTCACTCTATGAAAATGCCATCTCCCGATACTTCAAATCTGAAGCATCTCCATTCATCACTGCAGGTTTTTATTTTGCATTCATCTGATTCACCATCACCGGGCATGTAGCTAACAAAAGGCCATTCATCTGCTGTAGCTAGGGATGTTCTTATTAGTTTGCACAGTTGCACAGTGAGTGAATGCTAGAATGATTCATTAGAAGCCACATTTAAACAAGAGATTTGACTGAATGTATAAATTATAAAAAAGCTGGTCCAAATTTGTCATCTGTTATTAGAAATATAAATGACCTGAAGCATAGGGATTTATGCAGATGCATATTGTAGCCTGATTAGAGATCAGTTTTGACAGACATCACAGACATATGATATGTATACTTTGGCAGAGACCGTTGGCGTGAATACCAGAGCATTGTTCGCGCTGTACTGTATTTTCTGACAGTGGACATAAAACAAGCCCTGTTAGGATGCAGCTAATGATGACCGCTGAATAAAATTCCTCTAATGAAACAGTAACTGAATTTGACTGGTAATGGCGACGAGGACCGCTATTCAGCATACGGTTTAACAACAGGGGAGGGATAGCCTAAGAATTTGAAATTGGTTTGGGCATTATTGATCTTCTTGCCTGTTAAGGCGTCTGTTCCTGAGAGCAAAGCTGAAACCCGATGTATAACCCTTGTGCTGTTTATACATTAAAACTCCAACCTCTCTGAGTTTTATGTGTTTTCCCATCTCATTCATTTTCTATTCACGTTCAGTTCACAGAAGCTTAATGAACTTCTTATTGCCATTTTTTTAAGTGGTCGAGGAAAACCTGCTTGAGGGTGTTTTTAAATAGCATGTTACCAACAACCTGGTCTAAAATATAGATTTTATGATGTCATTATTAAAAAATCACAATTTAATCAATACTTTTGGTCTACTTGACATCTTCACATTGCTTGTTTGGTTTTTTAAGTCTTAATTTCATAATAAGTGAATTATGTGAATTATCTCATTCTAATTGTCCACATTTATTCTATTTTGGGGACAAAATGGCTTCAATTGACGTGCAATAAAAAGCTATGAGAAAATGTAGACTGGGTATCTGGTATCGGTCCAAATGAATAAAACTGATCTATCTGATATAGAACAAAATGGTTTTGATAAATACCCCCAGAGATGCTTTCTGTGTTGAAGATATTTAACTTTGGTAAGCTTACCCATTTTGATGCATTCTGTAATTTGTACCAGCCCCATATTACCTCACCATGACTTTGAACAAAAGCAATCACAAAGCGATCATCCCTGGCATTCTTAGTTTATATTTAGTAACATGCCAGTATGTGACATGCATTTACATATACACACACCCGGGTGTCCCAATAGTGGGTATGCCTTTGCGTATGTTTGTGTTTCTGTGCGTGTGTGTAAGAATGCTTTTACAGTCAACATTATGAAAATCTCATTTTGAATAATGTTTTTTCTGTCGCATTTTGGATTTCCACAGACCCCAAATCTCTCTCCCCCTCACAATCTTAAAATAATAGCCTACTCTGAGCTGCTTATTTTCAAAAAGGTTTGGCTTTTAAACTGCTAGAGTTTTCCCTACAAATTACTTTTATCATTGAGGATTTAATATTATGCTAATGGAATTCTCTATTTATGCTAATTAAACACAATTAAATACCAGAGGGTTGGGGGCAGCGCTCCAGTGAGGAGCACAACAGCTCTCCGGTAGGCAGTGCTTGGTGTTGCAGTGCAGAAGCTCTGACGCTCGCGGAGGCGACACCCTGCGCATCGAGGCAGCCGTGTCAAACATTTGGAGGTTGCAAGGTGCCACTGCCCCAGATTGATGCCGCCAGGCTCTCTTTTGCTGGCAGAAGTCTGCTGCCCTCCGCTGAAAAAAATCTGTCTGTCATGTCTGTGCCGGTCTGGTCAGTGTGTCATGCTACCACAAGGTGTCAGTGAAACATAAATCCGTGTGTTTTTTTTTCTCATGTTGATGATGTTCATGCATCACACGCACGTGAGGGTACACTTCAGTCTGAAAAAAAAAATTAAAAAAAAATAACCTGCACCGGACGGTCAGTGAATTGAACAAATCCAGCGCAGGGAAAATTTTCAGCTGGTTGAACTAAGAATGAAAGTGCACAGAGGAACTCGTAGAAAAGTGACACTGTCCCGCACAGTCGAGCCCTCAAGATTCAACGTAGTATGACTTTTTTTTTTTTAAAGAATCCTGCTGGAAGGACCTTTTAAATAATCACAGCATAATGACCCAAGGCACTTGAGACACAGCAACAGCAAAATAAAATTATAAATAACATTGTTTCAATCTAAGTTTAAAAATAATAGTTTTCATACATAATTAACATTAGTAATATATTTTAAATTAAGTTTTTAGTTTTACTTGTAGTCACAGCTTGCTTGTTATTTTTAGCACGGAGTGCTTGTGCCGCATGGAAATAATTCCCGTCTAATTTGCAGCAGCAACACATAAATAGAAGATCTTCTCACATCTTATGCAGCACTCATTTTTTAAATCAATTACATAATTGATTTAATTAGCAATAAATCGAGCCATTTCGTTGGCAGAGCCAAAGTCTTGCCGATGAATACTTCAGAACAGAGTCTTTACCGACCCTGATCTGTAATGTGCCTTTTTAGCACCTGGTAAACACAGCTAATGGATGCTGAAATTACCTGCTGCAAATAGTAAACAAAGCTTCTGGTTATGCCGTGAGTAACGCTCTAAAGACCGTAACTGGCATTAAACTGTTGCGCTGCATATCAAGTTCTCCCGAAAACTGTATTTTTTGTGTGAAAACGTACACGGATAACCACGTTTTTGCATGGTGTGGAGATTAGCACCTGGTAGCCTCTGCCAGTTCTGTCATATTTGCAGCCCTGCAATTTAAAGCACTTTGTTCAGAACAAGCAGGTTTTGATATTAGTCTTGGATTGGGGGGATTAAAAATTACCATGAAATTAAACAAGAAAAGAATATACTGTCACAAACTAGGCTAATTTAAGAATTGATAACCATTTAATACATTTTCTTTTTTAAATATGAGTTATTATAAGGAGACTGACCCATCAATAATGCTTCATTACTGTATCTAGAGTTATGTGCATACTAATTAGTGCAGTGGGCAATCCCCTACATGTAACTATGGCTTGCTTTGAAGTAAGTATTATGGTTATTGGGTTAATGACTGCTGCTGACATCTGATATATGATGGCTGAATATTACAGGCAATAAAAAATACAGTCTCAGACACCAGTTCCTAATTAATTTGTTCATCTTGTCATTGTCATTACTGGATTCAAAAATCTATCCTGTGATTAAAATCTGCATCAGCCCAGACTGCTGGAGGGTTCAAAATACTGGGAAGGCATAAAGTCATTATAACTAGCTAAATCTATCTACACTAACTAGCTCATGTGCTGGGTTTGCACTGGATTTATTCATCGGTGGATAATTAAACCATTGTATGGTCAAAGTCATTACCTGAGGCCTGGAAGTAAGAACTTACTATCACCTGGTTCATGATTCTGCCTGAGTTGTGGATCACTTGGGCTAATCAAGCCTTTTAATCAAACTGTTCACAATAAGGTATTTAATAAGACCTGTATTTAATCTCATTGTAGCACCTAATAAGACATTTTGGCATGAAAAGCCAATTAGCCCTTCCTCAAATACAGAGCTTCTGCTCCCCCAAGGGAGCTACTGAATTATCAAAACGTGTACAATTCAAGTTTCGTTTTGTCACTGTGTGTTTTTAATTGGTCAGCCATTAGATGTTGTTTAGAGACTTTTGTTTAAAATCTGGTAGTTGTTAAAACTAGATCAACAGCAGAATGTGATTCTCCACATTAGAGTATTTCAATGAGAAAGAAAAAAATAGAATGTAATTTGGAAAATATTTCAATTAAGAATGTGTGAGCCATTTCTGGTTATTGTTAAACTGGAATAGGTACAGGTCCCTGTCCTGAGAAGATGCAGGCTGTGCAAGCAGTTTCATTCATTGCTGCTTAAAGCGAAATTTTTGTTTTTCATTGGTCCATGCTTCATTATTGTTTGTAGTTGCCATGGCTGGATTATCAAACGGACAAACAATGCAAGCCCCAAAAGGCCTACAACCACCAAAGAGCCCCAGACGACACTGTCAATTTGTAAACAAAATTTCTGCAATACAATTGTGATTAGCGAGTCAACTCTCCAACATTTTCAGACTCACTGTTTCAGCACTCACAAAATTAGACAAAATTAGCATTCCATCTTTTAAGAGAGGGGAGTCAATGCTTGTTCTTGTCATTTTTCACCATATTATTTGAATATTACATCATGCCATATTATAAATGGATAATGCATTGCAAAAATACATTTGAAGGGATTAAAAATTAAATGATAGCAAATTATCAATAACAATTCAGACAGAAAAAACCTCAGAGAAGGGACATTTTCTTGTAAATACTAAGGGTGACTTAATTAGACTTTCACCCTATTTCTGAATCTGCGATTGTGCTGGTTCCACAATGCACATAATAGGAGGGAGATAATTATGGATTCAAATCCCACATGTAAATTAAATACTCCTCTCTAAAACTTGAGATAAACGATCACTTATATAATTCTATTTTAAAAAGTCAGTTAATTTGTTGCTCCCTTTAAAACACACTAAATATTCTTAAGCAGAAATCACATATTTTAATTTACTTTGAGGAAAAATATGAGCCCATGTCACATTCGTGCTCATGGTAAAACAATAGGTAAGTATGGGCCGCCTATGAATCCAATTTGTACAGGACACAATTCAGGGCCAATTAAAATATGCCCAATAGACCTTCCAGAAGGCACAAGGGTTCATCCCATCTACACAGGGACAGTTGATGCATTGGTCGAAATTCGCTGGAGATTTTGGTGCATTTCAGTAATCCTAGGGAATGGGTATCCAGCAGCTGGAGAAAAAACTCCTTGGAAGGAAAGCTGTGTAAACACGGGTTGTTATGCATGTCATAAAAAGTGCATGAAAAGATAAGGCTGAGATTAGATACAAGGTGATTTTGAAAACCCTTTAAATCCCTTCCGTTAGAGATGATGGCATGCCACAATGTTCGTGTTGGAAGCAAGTTTAAAAACCCTACCAGAGAAAATATGCTTCTTTCAGAGATAATGTAGGAGTACACATTATTTTATACCAATCCAAACTTTAATTATATTGTCACCCCACCCCTACTAATTGAAAAACCTTGCTGTTAATCAAAAAGACCACTCTTGCATCATGCTTTACCATACGCTGCAGAATTTATTGAAGTTTAAGTTCTCAGGAATACTCAGGAATAATTGTATTATGTATTTCTTTTCTTTTCTTTTTTTTCTTTTTTTGCGGGGGGTGGGCCGAGGGGGATTTGGGATGAGAATTAAGTTCTTCAACAAATAAAAAATTGTAAAATTTTAGAATATCTAACAAAGCAAACATTAAACATTAAACATTAAATTTGTGCATTGGGTTTTCATTCCATAACACTGTGGCCACATTTCTATCTTGCTGTAATTCTTCACTGCAGGTTTAACCATGCTGCTGACAGTGAAACACCTCGGAGTTGCATCCTCTGATATAAAACCGCTCCTACTTTACCACCAGGCTGAAAAACCCAAAACTGTATGTCTCTCTAGTGGTGACTTTGTGAATGCATGGATAAGTGAATTATCCAACCCTGCATAAAAGCACTACCTTTGTTGCCTCAGTCAAGTTGTGCGCACTGTAAATAAACTACAAAAGGAAACATGTTTGTTACTTCCCACATTAATATGCTGGTAGCTCCTACCTAGTTGCAGTGGGGTGTTATGTACTACCATGTACTTATGTACTTGTAACGTGGCTAAGGAGTTTTTGATAGGCTTCTCTACTGGTACACATAAACAGCCCTAAACAAGGGAGTAACCGAGTCTTGAACCCTTATCACAAAGCCATCTTTAAAGAAACAGCATGGCCATAGTCCATGATATTCAATAGGAACCCAGGGAAAAATCACAAAACAGTGGGGAAAAAAAAATTAATGTCATAATTTTCCATGAGGTTTTCAGTGTCTTGCGTTCTGTCCACCAAACGTTCTGTTAAGGTACTTAGGCACAAGCCCCAGGTCGAAACTATACTGGTCCACATACTGTGTTACTTCATTGATTTCAGCATGACAAAAGGCAGGTTAGGTTTAATTACTGCTGTTATTCAGGCAGAAAGTCCCAGTTGTTTTCACAAACTTGAAAACAAAGTTGTACTTTATATATTGATCTGCCATTCTGATACTTAGAGGCATTAGAGTAAAGATGTTTACAAATAAATGTGCTTCAAGAGAGCACTAATATATATATGAACAGAAGAGGAGCTGAAGGGACGCTGGATTAATCACTTTCTCTTTTTTTCTTTCTTTATTTTTTTGCCAATGAAAAATTTAGATGCTGCCAGTTCTCCTCTAGGTCTGTGAAAGATGAGAACTCTGAAGCGTTTTATTATTACCTCTGAGCTGAAAAGCACTCAAGTAGGCCAGGCATCCATCACACCTTCAGAAAGTTTATCAATGTTATTTTTAGTTTATTCTCCTCTCCTCTTACGTAACAGCATAAAATAAGATTTCTATGCATCCTCAATAACTGTTGGTACTTTTCAATATTCATTTTCTGGGCTTTGATTTTTTTGACCCCAGAGCTGACATTTTATACAGAGGTCGACTTCAACATTAAATGATTTAGGATTTTCACAGGATTTAAAAATCTTTCATTTCACATTAAAACTTAATTTCAATGTAGTATTTAATGTCAACTTATTAATTTATATACATTTATTTCATATGACGTCTTCCAGCATTATCACAGAAATAATTAAAGCAAATATTCAACAATACACCTCTGCTTAGACACCGGTATCTTTAGCATGCTGTCAATGTGAGCCCAGGCTGCCGACTTTGAGAGATAACAGTTTGGACAGATCGTTGTGTTGATATCCGACCTGCTCCTCATCTCTCAATGTGGTCTCCCTCTACGGAAAAAGTAGCAACGCTGTTCTCCATCATCCCAGGACCCAATTCACTGTTCATTTATACCCCACTGTGCCTTGTCTTCTACACTTCTTTATCAAATTGGATCCTTCCCTTGTATGTTTTTTTCTCCCTCGCCCCCTGCTGAAAAGCTTACCTCTGAGCTCCCGACGCAATCCGGCTATCTTTATACGGGGGCAATTCGGGCTCTGAACAGTGCTTATTTTTTATCGAAAAGCCACATGCCAGCGGTCCCAGCAAAGTGAGATTCGACCTTCATCACTGAGAGAAAAGGAAATAAATACTTGGGAGGGTACCGTCAGTTGTTTTCTGCTTTTCAAAAAATATTATAATGTGACGATAGGAATGCCATTGCCAGCTTCCTGCGGGAGAATAATTGCTCTGGAGGTTGCGATAAAGAGTAGAAAAAGGATAAACCCAGTTTTGCATGCGATAAAAAAAAAATGTCACTGAAGAGGCAGGGAGTAATGTTGTACAGCCCGGAATGATTGCGCTATGAATATGAATAACATTAATGCAGCCGCTCGAACGCACACGGGGCTCGTGCCATTTCTTAACGGCCGATTTGCATTACAATGCATTCTCATACTATTAAGTAATGTTTTCTGGCTTTCCGGCCGCTCATGCGGAGACCGCTGAAGTTGGCTCGCCTTTCGTTCGACTGCACTTGATGATACTTTTTTGTGAAAAGACGAAGCCACTAAACCAGCGCTTTGTTTCCGACAGCTGTTCAATTTCGGAAGGGGGACAGTTCAATCATAAACATTGTTCACAGACAACGTAAACAGAACACAGTCAGTGAATACAGATTTGGCACCTGACCTCCCCTTGAGGAACTTTTTTCTCTCTCTCCTATGACTATGACACCTAGGCTCTGTAATTATTTCAATGTAAACTTTTCATATAAATAACTGTATATGTGCACTTAATATATTTCAAATGTGTGTGCTTAGTATGTTTCAATGTATTTAATTAAACTTCACTTTCATCCAGTTTTATTATAATAATATATATTGTAACGGGCATGGAAAGCAGCACGGGCAATGGCGTTCAACCATCCCCAAGGGGGCTGCTGGGGAGTCTAGCCCCCGAACTGTTAATAATGTAAATAACGTGTTGAAAGCTCCGTCTTTTAATGACGTTGTTGTGTTGTAGTTCAGTTTAGTTAACTGTATCATTAGGCGTTTTGGTGATTAAGATTTAGTTTCCTCACCGTGAACTGCTTTGCTTGTTTGTGTGAGGGCTTTCTGTGTTTTCCCATGTATTGTTAGTTCTTTTCACTGCCAGTTCCGCCTTTGTTAAGGCGGTCGTAAGCGCATGTGTAAATAAAGAGCACGTATTTCTGTTAAATCGGTGTCTGACTCCTTGCTTGAACCCAGCAGAGTAGTAATACTCCGAAAAACGCTACCTTGGTGTCAGAAACGAGAAGCATGGATCATTCACCGAACCAGGAAGACTCCGCCTAGAAGGGGAAGACAGTGTTGCAGAGCAAGCTGCGAGCAAGGCTAGAAGAATTGGAGAGGGAAGTCGCCTTGCTTAGCCTCCAACTCTGGCAGGAACATATCCTCCCTTGGTGGACCAGCTACGTGCATCCCTGCGGAGCACTGGCTGGAAGACGGGGACCTAGATGGCCGTCTCCAGCAGGGGGCAGCACCAGAACGCGAGACCCCAGTGGAATAGCGGTGCCAGGACCTGCTCCGACGACCGCCGTGGAGGGCCCTGCCCGACCTCGAGAGGGCGCACGGATTCGGCTGCGGTAAGACGGGTCGGAAAACTGGGAGACCTACCAGGCCCAGTTCCGGCTGGACGATGGCCGGACGTGGACCCCAGAGGAGAAGGTGGGACAGCTGGCTATAGCCCTTGAGGGCGACGCTCGGCAGGCCCTCTTGGACGTGCCGGAGTACCAGCAGCTCAACTTTGAGGCTCTCGTTGCGGCCTTGCAGCAGAGATTCGGAGACGGGGAGCTCGCGAGCCGTCACCCAAGCCAGTCGTTACTCCGGGTGGCACTGTTGAAGTGGGCCGGATCGGACAGGGCCGTGGTTTGTACCTCCCCTGCAAAATAGGGGGACAGACATGTTGGGCCCTCATCGACTCCGGCTCCACCATCACTCTGCTCCGCCCTGGAGTTATCGCTATTCCGGAGGACTTACAAGCTTCAGTGGCTGAGATGGGAGAGACTGTGCATACTACAACTGTTGCCCAGGGTTCTTCATCCGTTACAGCTTTTTGGGAGAGTGGCAAAGAGAAAGCTACTATTTGAAAAAAAACCAAAGTAAATCTCAGCTAGAGTTTGCCAGAAGGCATGTGGAAAACTTTGAAGTCAGCTAGAAGAAGATTCTATGGTCTGATGAGACCAAAATGGAGCTTTTTGACGGTATGCAAAACCAAACACCGCACATAACCAAAAATACACCATCCCCACTGTGAAGCATGGTGGTGGTAGTATCATGCTGTGGGGATGCTTCTCTGCATCAGGCCCTGGAAGGCTTGTAAAGTTAGAGGGTAAAATGAATGCTGCAAAATACAGGGAAAAACTGGGGGAAAACCTGGAGGAAAACCTGATGCAGTCTGCAAGAGAACTGAAATTTTGGGCGAAGATTTGTTTTCCAGCAAGACAATGATCCCACGCATACAACCAAAGCTACACAAGAATGGTTTAGAAACAACAATGTTAATGTCCTGGAGAGGCCTGGAGAGCTTGAACAATTTTGCAAAGAAGAATGGAGAAAAATTGCAGTGTACAGATGTGCCAAGTTGATAGAGACCTATCCACATAGGCTCAAGGCTGCAATTTCTGCCAAAAGTGCATCTAATAAATACTGACTTGAATTATTTTATGTTTTATATTTGTTAGACTATAAATTTAGACTAATTGGTAGAAATGTATTTTGACTTTGATATGAATGGGTCTTTTTCTGTTGATCAGTGTCAAAAAAGTCAAATGAAGTTCATTATGATTTATTTAAAACAAATAAAATATAAAAACATCTGGAGGAGTGAATACTTTTTATAGGCAGTGTGTGTGTGTGTGTGTGTATGTGTGTGTGTGTGTGTGTGTATGTATGTTTGTTTGTATGTATATATATGAATACCCCTTAAATTGACAATATTGTATTTTAAAATGATATAACAAAAAAATAGAATCCTGTAAATTCCTTTCAAATACAGAATATGAACCATCGTAAATGGCTTTATAACCCAAGAATGCTGTGCATTTATGCAAAGTCTGGCACGTTCTGTGTCATAAAATCCTATTAAGCCACAGTTTGGCTACGGTGACTGAATACTTTATATTCCTGTCTACTTCTGCCTTTCTGTAATAGTTTTGTCTGAAAATCCTTGTACAATACGATTCCGTGTAGTTGCTTGACATTTTGAGAAATTGTCTTGACTGCATAAAATAGTTTGCTAGTTAGCCCTAGTTAGCCTGAAACTCGCATAGTCATCCTTCCAAGGGTTTAGCATTCAATTTAAACCTATGTTTTCATGCTAATTAATTAAACTGCATTTAAAACAAACTTTTACTGTTGGTTTTATGGAAATCATGCGTGTCTTCTTTGTGAGTTCTTCAACAGAGAAAAGGGAATTCAATGATTGCGGCGGATTCACTGTTATTCTAATTAGTCTTCAGCTGGAGGTAACTGTTTAGCTGTGTGCAGGGCACTCAACACAGTATCTGTAAAGTCAACTTCTTTAATAAGCTCACAGCTGTTGGTGTGTTGTTTGTTCATCAGTACCTGCTTTTGGTACCTCACAGTACTTATTATCCCGATCTTGGTTAGATATCGGTGCTTCTCATTAGCTTTTGTAGATAGATAGATAGATAGATAGATAGATAGATAGATAGGTACTTTATTTATCCCCCATGGGGAAATTGCGTCACTACAGCAGTAAATAACAAAAATTACACAAAAACAAATTAATAAATAAATCATGCAACAACAACTAGTACATAAATACGGTAGGGTTAAACACAGGACAATGGTTAAGTAGAAGTGCAAAGGTTTTGTACTTTGTACTGTATGTTGTACGTCAATATTTTGCGCCAATCAGCTTTGACACTAAGGCGTCTACTTCAACGCTTTCAATTTCATCTTCGACATTCAACGTCCCCCTAAACATTTAGTCAACAGACTAATGCTCCATCGTCTGTCCTCGTGACTTAGATGTAAGTGTCTTCTCTTCCATTTTTGTTGACAGACTTGCACTGCAGGACAACAGTTTTTGGGATCACTGCCATTAGCGGTCAGTCCTGATTCCAAGATCTCCAGATCAGGCTCAGCATCAAATGTAACTCACCACAGTCTAAAACTTAAGTCTAGGCCTGAGATTTAACCATGCAAAGAGTTAGCTGGTTCTAGCTCAGGTAACAAACGCGTTGGCACATCGTTGGCACATTGTTGGCTGTCGTGCCTTCTTCTGAGCAAGTGAGTTAATCAAAAGCTTGTTTGCTTTTCTCAAATGGAAGGTCCAAGGTTACTCTGCAGCCTAACCCTGCCTTTCTACCTAAGACAGTTACATATTTCCATGTGAACCAGTTAGTGGAATTGGACTTCTGTCTGCAGCTCTTCCAGTCTCTCAGAGAGCGGATCCTCCATAACCTCCGGTAGCAAACTTGTCCTTAAAGAACTCCTTAACACATACTGTTTAAACATTTCTGTTATTGATCTGTTTAGCATACAACCTTATAGCTGGACATGTTCTGAACTATTTAGAAACATTTACTTGACATTAAACTTCTTCCTCAAAGGTTCAGCAGTTCCCCTGTTGGGATTTAAACCCAGAAGCTTTGCGCATAAGATTACTTAACATTTACACACACACAGACCTGTATGGGGTTTGCAGGTGTGGCACAAATAACACAAATGAGGATATTTTTGTCAGCATTATACCAGCATGGTATTATTATACTGGTATTATTTTTTTTAAAAGGGGGGGGGGGTTACTTGGGTCACTTAACTTAACTATTCAAGAGTGTTATTTATTTATTTGGAATCACCAATTTTGTGTTTACTCTTCAGTTTGAAATCAAGTGCTAATCCATCGTTGCTACGAATCCTTCTCCCTGACATGGGGAGGGTATGGTAATACGACTACTCTCCTAATGTCCTAGTCACCTTTGAGCCATTAAAGACAATGAGAAATCCATAAGGTTGGAATCTGAGTAAAAAGGTTTTAGTCGATTGTTCTATTTGACTATAAACTGATGTCAGTGTCCACCCTTTGGGATTTCTGATGATGAAAGGTTTAAGCAGAACATTTTCAAAAAAACCTAAATACTATTGTTATTTGGAGCTGGTAGTGAAAATATAGCATTGCGCTTAGAATAATTAAAAAAAAAAAAACTGTTTGGATGCATTCATTATTTTAAGGGCACACTTATTAGTTTTGTCTTTCAGTAACATCTGCAGCTTTTCCTTTCCGCTAGGTTCAGACAGCACTAACAGTGGTATATAACTCACATAGGATGAATTTCACTCTAATTCATCTAAAAGAATTAGCAACTGGATTGCACCTGTTTTTTCTATTTATCATGAGGATTCTGCCTGCAAATAACTCACCCAGCAGTAATTTTTACCCACCATTGACAGAGGAGTGGCAGTGAGATTAAAATGAGGGAGAACGTGAGACAGAGAGAGGGAGGAAAAAGAGAGAGAGGTGGAGAGAGCAGCTGGGGAACTGACTTGAGTCAGAGTTCCTTGAAGAGAGAAATGAAACCAATGTTCATTGTTGTATAACTTTTGAAAACCCCAGGGCCAGGCAGAAATTGAACAGTGTAAAAATAATTAGAACACCAGGTGTGGGCACAATGGTCTGAGCCGGGGACTGTTGACAGATCCATGCAGCTGTCTTCTCTCAACACTGCGTCGAAACTCAATTTCAAGTTTGCTCGTCTCTCTCTTTTTCGGCCAAGCATGGGCGCATCTGTAGTCTTTAACTAGGAGGAGGAAGAACAATTATGACTTCAGAACTTCTAACCCATGTAAACTCTGTTTAATTACAGCAAAGTAACACTTTGGCGCTAGCAAGTGTAGTGCTGAGGTTAATTAGATATAGGTGGTCACCATGAGGGAATCCACTTTGTCGCTACCCTGTTGTCCAGACATTCTAAACAATACTTCATTCTGTAAATCATGTCTGGACACAGTTATAGATTGCTGAATACAATACAGATTATGAGAAATATGGAGTTGATTGGCATGTAAACAAAATCGTTTATGCAATAGATTATGCAACACTCCAAATGCAATGCTATAATATGTATTTGCATAGTTATAGATTACTGAATACAATGCAAAATAAAACAAGAAATACTGAATTGATTGGCATGTAAACAAGTGAACAATATGCTAAAGAATTATGAAAATAATGAAAATTGTAGGTCAAGATAATGGGTAGTTTTTCAATATGTCTCGCAAGGTCTCCTGATCTTTTTGGAGGCACCTTTTTTTCATGCCAAAACTCAATGACTGCTGAAGAATGATTCAGCCTTCAAATCCCTCAGGGTGACTGTTGAAGGTGCCTATTCCCAAAGGTTTTGGGGCAGCTTGAGCTTGTTCGTGAACATACATTCGCTTTGGCACATGGAGAGAGAAAATGAAGTGAAAAGCACTTATCTGTTGGCAATAACCCTGCAGTGCAATTTGAACAGCGGAACAAAAGATAATTTGTCAGTCTCTCAACGTTAACCAAAACCACATTCTCACCAGATTTAATTTCCGTTAAAGTTACAAGATTGTAGTAGCACATACCCCAATAGAAACCTCTAGAATGCGATGATTTCCTCCTATATGCTGTTCTTCTGAAATGTATCCCATTGACCGAGCAATGACAGATTGCATTCTTTTTCATTACTCTATGCTATTCATTATTATTAAATACATTATTTTATAAAAGCCATGCATTTGAATCAAAGTCATCCTTTACTGGATTCTTAAAGGACAAAGTTGTTTAAAAAATAATAATTCAATTTTCCTCATGCTATTTATTTGTTTTTTAGCACTATAGTACTCTGGGATACACAGGAAAGAGATAAATACTGATTATAGGTTGTAAAAAAACAAAACAAAACACTGATTTGGGTCCTTATATACATATCTGGATTTTAAGTGGCTGTCTACAATGGAAATCAGCCAGTACCACCATCGTCCCAGTCTAATAAAGGATAAATGCTGAAGTGCGATGAATGCTATGCAAGCTCGTTTGGGAGTCATTTAGAGCAAAGCTGAGCTTTATTTTCAGTTATTTTTGTCAGAAACGCTGTCACCTTTAGTATTAAAAACATTCATTTCAATTTTAAATAAGGTAATTATGATAACCACAGGCTGTTTGGTACCCACAGGGAAGCCCAATACAGTTTATAGAAGATACTTACAAAACAGTGAGACTCTTAGCAGCACTTTGTATTGCTAACATTGTATTACATTAGTGCTAACTGCACAGTGACAAAAACTACTGCAACAAAACCACTAGGTGTTTGCAAATGAAATAAAGAATATGAGTTTTGTTTTAAGATCGCACATAAGGTGACCCCAGGTCCCAAATTCTAAACCAGAAATTACATTATTTGTTGCTTAGCAGATGCTTTTGTCCAAAGCAACTTTCACTGCCTACATTTTCTACATTCATCCCATATACAGCTCGATATCTTCTTGAAACAATTCAGGTTAAGTACCTTTCCTTTGAGTACAACATCTGGGGTGGAACCACCAACCTTTTGGTCACCTGCATGACACCTTAAACACCACGCCCCCAACAGCTGCTCTTCACTGCAAAAACAGATTTTAGTTACTTAGCAACATAAGCTTGGACAGAAGTTACATGCAACTTTTTTCATTAAATTTATTACTATTGATATTACAAAAAATGCTTCCAAGCAGTATTTTGTTAACCTGCAAATCATCTACCTTCAGATTTATTTTTATATCCGGTATGTTCAAGTACCATTTATGTGTAACATTAAAAAATAAAATTTTCCAATGATATGCTGTTTTATGTCTGCATCACTTTGGGACTGCTAATTGTGATGTAATTAACAGTAAAACCAGTGTAAGAAAGGTTCTTCCTTATACACAAAGTACCAATTTCAAACAATCCCGATCAAATACCTTGGTTTTGCTTGTGTTATTGCGGTAACAATACTATCAGTTCTTAATGCCATTGTTCTCATTGGTTCTTCTGAATTGTAATTAAAAATGTATAGATTGCACTGCTCTTCTTTGCAGGGGAAAAGGCATATGATGTTGAGGCTATTAACCTTAACATTTTCGGTAGTTATACATTTTAACTGATTTGCCCCTGTTAACTTGGACCAGTAGAAATTTTCATTTGAAACTTTCATTTGAAACTTTAAACTTAAAAAAAACTGGGTGGGCGTTTACCAGAGCAACCCAAAAATTGTTAGTTAAGGGTACAACAGATGTTAAATTGTTTAAAATGTAATTATATACTGCAGTTACCTTTCATAATGAACCATCACTAAAAGGTTATTTCCCCTTAAGAACCCAGAATCTCTGAGCAGATATGCCAAACATCCCGAGAGTACGCCTGACGCCGGGTCCCCGATCCTACAAAAGCATGGCGGCCATGAAACCCTATCTCATCTTTCTCAGAGTTACCTAGATGTAGTGTAGCGTTTTTTTTGTGAGAGAAAAGTTGTTTAGTGATTCCGAATACCCAGTTTAAATGGATACTGATGAATAGCACACGTTGTGTATCTAATACTCAATTAATAACATTTAAACAGCCTTTGACGTGGTGTGAAAATATGTGATAATCCTTTTTGACACAGTAAGATCATCGAGTACCGCAAGTTTGATATCAGCTGACAGCTTTTCTTTTGAAACTAAAGGAAAGCAGAAAGCTAATAGCCTTTGGTAATAACAAGCCGTTAAAGTAACCCTGTGAGAGTAATGGAGAGTAATGGCCAGGAGAGGTAGGGTGAAATTGATGACTATTGCAGTAAATGGCTCGTGCCGTAGAAAAACAAAGACACAGGAAAGGATTAGACACACACAGAGTGTGAGGGGGCTGGCGTCGTTTGAGGAGACAAATGAAACTTCCACACTGTGCAGCCTCGCACCTGGCTCAGTTATTGAACCACGCGTGTCTCGTTCGATAGTCCAGGAGAATGGCAGATAGGAGGCTTCTCATCAGGTTCCGTTGAAACGATATCAATAATTATCTCAGCATGAATAAAAACAGCTGAGATGAAACATAATACTCCATTAAAGTTATGATCAATTTTGAAAAAATCTACATCTGACTATACAACAAGAATATTCTGCAATGTAATACTGAACAAATTTAAAGGCATATGGTTGTTTTCTGCAGGTAATAACAGGTACGCGATAATTGATCCATATACATCACTTAAGCGCAAGGTGTTGATTGTCAGTTGTTGATTGTTAGACTGTTTTACGGATGTTCTAAATGCTCTCACCTGAGTGAGAATGTTTTTGTTTGTTGTTCTACTATGCACAGAGCACAGCTAAAGAATGAGACCATGCATGTGTGCACACATTAATGTTTTGAAATGAGGTTCCTTATGTAAAGTCTCTCTACTTTTACTGGTCCTCTCCAGCTTTTAGAACACTAAACTGTGGCCTCAGCTGGATGCCTTGAATCTTAATTAGTCTCCCAGATTCAGAAAGCTAACTAGAATTTACATTTGAATATGTTTGTAAAAAGAAGACGTTTCCTTTCATCCGACTAAAGCGCCTGTCTTTCAGCATATTTCCTCTGGATCCCACCGACAAAGTTTTAGAAGTTGACTTAAGTATACACATTAAACAAAGCAATAAGCATTATGAAGCTGTTGATTAAGAAACTTTTTATAGAATTTATTGTATACTACGGCTAACTACTGGGTTTGCTCATCCTTTAAAAATGAGATTTACGCATGTTCTCTCATGTGCATATGCACAGGCAAACACACACAGAGTCATCTCCAGCGTGGCAGTCAAGCTCCACTTCAGCCTGTACTCATTATTCAGACTCAGATTCAAAATATTTTGCTAATCACCTTCCTTGCAGAATTGCTGCTGTTATCACCGCCTAAGGACGGGGCGAAATTTTACCCCACAAAAAGAAGCAGTCATTTGTGAACAGTTGACAGCCCAGAGTCTTAAAAAGGCTATGATTTATCATCGGGCAGTAGCACCTTCGCAGCAATTAAACTGTGTTAGGCAGAGGGCTAGGTTAAATGGCTGCCCTTTCCAGCACTCCAACTCCCATGAGACCACAAAGGCCTGAATAGGCTGGCCAGTTAACCTGAAGGTTGGTAGAGTGCCAGTGTAACAACCAGAAAGCACTGGGCCTTTGGGAAGAGAAAAGCTTGAGTCTGTGGTGTCTGTCTGGTCTGTGGTTCGAGATTGTTCCACCTTTCCCATTGGTGCTTTTGTTTGTTTGGCTTACTTTTGAAAAATAGGTCACTTCCGCACAGACAGGCCGAGACCCTGCCTTGGAGCCTTTAACCCTGCCATAACATAAATTTCAACATTGCAACGGCAGCTCAAATGTAGTGAATCATTGTCATATGCAAATTGTGCTGGAAGTTGAATATTATGTCATCAGTGTTGCAAGAAGGAACAGAGCACTTACTGATATACTTAAAAGAAAAAAGATTCACTTCCCTCATTGCTATTATGGAAAAGGTTAACTAACTACATATTTTCAAACTACTTTCCTTTGCAGAAAGTTCTTGCTGCATGGGAGACAAGTTTTCTAAAGATTATTCTGAAATCTATAGGTGTGGAAACAAAATGAAAAAAAAACTACTTAAGGAAAACATCTAGTTGGCAGTAATCACTGGTATTATTTACATAAATACGAAAATGAAAATAAGTAAAAGAGAGATATTTACATTATTTACAATTTTCTCTCTATTACCTTAAGTATAATCTGGCCGAAATGGGATATGCTTACCACTGTGTTCTTTGTTGTGAGGAGGAAACAGACTTTGTTCGGTATCGAACCGTACATATACATAAATCACATCGTTATGGACCTCTCGCAGGACTTATTTGTATTTTGTGCTATTGGAGAACAAACATAGCAAAGTGGGATCCTTGAATTGGGGCAACATGCACGTTCGGGGAGGCCAGGGGGGTGTAGGAATGTACAGAAATAACGAGGCACAGAAATTAACGTCTTTGTTAAAAGCACATTCATAGCTAGAATGTTTCCCCCATTAATATGCAAATGCTCACTTACTCACATCAATACGACTGCATTTTCTGGGGTTCTAGGGGTATGAACCTTTTTACATAAGCAATAGAATTTAATAAATGTCTTCACAAAACTAAATTATTTTATTCTATTTTCGCTTTAACTATTTCTAAAGCATTGCAAACTAAAGCACTCTCAAAATAATATAAAACAGCTGACAATAATTTCTGTCCATTTGTTTAATGACTGAATGTTTACTATGTTGAGGGAAATAAAAATTGCTTCTCAAAATAGCCTTTTTAGGTTTGCCTGTATTATAGAAAGCCATGTATAAACATGACAGTTACAATCAACATTTTAATAACTAAAATAGTTGTCATTTAAATTCCTTCATCTTTTTTTGAATGTGAATACTGTGCCAAAGTTGTTAAATGGACAGGGGTGTGGAAGAGAAATATTCGTTTACTTCCTTAAATAGTTTGCCAAGGCATTTGCTGTGTCTCAGTGGTTTTTGAATACAATGCAGCTATGATTTGTGATATGACTGAATCATGGACCCACTGTTATACTCCATTAAGCTCTGTGGTACAGAGATGATTTGTAGATAAAGTAGGCACTCCGAATAATCATGAAAATAATGATATGCAAAAAAAATATTAAACTGCATTTCCATGCAGCAGAATGTATGATGTGTCTCATGGTTTTCTCAGAAACATATTAGATAAGATGCAGCTGTTTAATCTATTTCTTCATGCTTTGCAGGGATTTTCGTAAAACACTTTCAGATACTTTCAAACAAATGAATAGAAATGTTGACATAGGACAGCAAATCAAATGAAACTCCAAATATCTTCTTAAGCAGGTTTATCTGCTCTAAACAGATTATATTATAGTCAACGTACAAATTATTGATTATGATTTCCGATCATTATTGATCCTCCAAGTCTTCCCATTTCAGCGACAGCCATGTGTTAGGAACTCAAATGAACCATTTCATTTTGCTATAGAAATCTGAGGCCCATATCCCTCAAAACCAAATTTAAACTTTTTTTTTTTTACTGCATTGAATTGTTTTATTTGATGACTATAACAAATATATAAATAAAGCTCTACACACTTTAATTTAATATTCTGAATATAAATATTATATTGGCTGCTTGTATATGAAAACAAATTAGTTGAATTTAATTATTTCACTGTGTAGTGAAGGATTAGCTACTGGCAGAACATATTCCATTTAACAAAATAATTTATCATGTTGCCAGAAATGGTGAGTTACATCATATGTAACCATATAAAACAATGCAGAAAGGCATATCATTTTTGAAATATTTCCTATAGAATGCATTGTGTGAATAAAGCAGGATCTCATTGAGGACAAGTTCGCTACAGAATGTAACGTCATCTCCTAGAGTTTCCAGAGGTAGAGACTTGATTCTTTAGCTCAGAAGCTAATAGTTTCTCTTGTAAGTAAGCTGTGCCTCGAGTGTTGTTTAAATGACCGGGTTCAATTCCAAGTACATGTTTCCTATAAAACACTCAATTACCACACATTTACATTACACAGAGAGACTAAAATGATAAATAATATCTAATGCCATTTATCTAAATCATTGATTTATAAATATTGGGGAGAGGGGGACATAGTTTTGCATTATACAGTTATCGATTCTATTTTACTAGTCTAAATTGCAAACAGTTTTGAAACGTCATGTGGTTTAGAACTTTTGTTTGCATGCCTTCAGATAATAATTCCTGGTGCCTTCGATTGTCCACCGTTCAATGTTCAATGACTAGTGTTCTAAAGTGGTATGATGCACTACAACGTTTCATGTTGGAAAGAGTACATTATGGGTTTATAAACCTTTGAACCGTAAAATGCCAAATAGGAGTTTAAAAGGTATTCGTCTGTGGAGAATTCAACTTGGACTGTAAGCAAAAATATTTGATTTAATGTGTCATTGAGAGCAACATGACAGCAGAATTAAGACCCGGGCGGATACATTTATTTGGTATAAGTAGGAACTTTGCTTTACAGACTGTTTTGTTGACGCGGGCCTAAAAGACATACCCTGCGGCAAATTGGAGCCTAGGTAGTGGCTTTCGAGATTTTGTTCCTGAATTAATCACTTTAGTCACATTTGCGGAAAAAAATATAATAATAATAATTTCTGGAAAGCGCAGGGAAGGAAAACAACAGAGGCAAACCGAAAAGGAGACCACTAAGTTTAGCCTTAGACCTAGAAACTAGTCAGCGGTTTTTAATTGATTCGCGGCCCCCTAAAGCAGGCTGCTGAGAGTAGCTGAGGAAGGTCCGCGTGGAAGCTTAAGTAAATATGCCCTTTCATTTACCTCAGCCTGGGGAAGAGGCTCTCCAAGTGTGCTTCACACAATAAGGACAGCAGAGGGGAACTCTTAAAGGGTCGACGGAAATGGCTCTGGACAGGGTGTGATGGTGTGAAATTGTTGCAGATTTAAAGACGCCAACAGGATAAGTAACTTTCAGGAGGTAAATAAAACCTGATTTAGAGCCCCCCTCCAAATGTTATTTCTAGAGAAAATTGCCCTTTCCTAATCCAGCCACGGTTACCTCTGGCAGGCATCTCAGTGAACAGTTGCCGGGTGCAGGCTGGCCTTCAGCATTTAAAGATGATGTAGCCCTGCTTCATTCAAGTCTGTGTGAATACCGTCAATTTGCGACTGCACTGTTCCACTGCTGTGAGTCTTTATTTAAAAGAAGAAACTTTATTTAAAAGCACATTAAGAAAACAGCCCATACCAGAGAAACTTTAGAGAGAAAATATTCCACAGTTGTTTATACATGGCTTAATTTACATTGATGACATGTTTATTGGTTTATGAAGGTCCTCTTGACAAACAGCATTAAATCAGAAATTTCATACAAACAGCTTTTTGGAGGGTTTCTGCATTTTGGTTGATCAGGCAGCACTGTTGAAATGGTGGTAATTTATTAAGGTATTTTTATCTGTTAAGCTAATCTTCCAAGAAAATATATTTTTTAATAAATGATTAATTTTCTATAAAAACCGGGATCTAACAGAATTCTACAGGTGGTTTATATATTAGTGGTATTATTTACTAAGAATGACTCTCCACAACTAATCACACCACCATTTAACAAACGGCATGCTACGCAGTTAATCCTTCTTTAGCACTTCAAACCTTTTTTTAAAGTTGATATAACGCTTTGATTTAAAAAAATAAGATATTTGAGAAGAGTCCTTTGACACTGATTACAGTGCAAGCTATGGCAGCAGTCATGAGTAACAATTTTTTTGCGGCTGTTTTTTCAGCTGGCAATAGTATTGTTTGTTTTTATTCTACAGGCCGTGTAATAAATGTTAACTTAAATCAGTGGTAAACTATTTATATCACTTCTGCAGTATTAATATATAATACATTAAAATTGCTTAATATCATTGGAACCAAAATGTGTTGGGAGAGACTGCAATAACAATGATAAAATATGATCTTTACCTGTCAGTTCAATATTTATTTGCCGGTCCCCTCAATCCAAATGGAAAGGCTGACTTCAGGCACTGTATGCTGCTGGCAGGAACCCGGCACGGGATGCAAAATGGTAAGTTCTGAATGACAAAGTGTATGGCATAAATAATATCCTTTTGCATCAACAGAGGCTGAGTCCTTACATTACTTCATCGATCTCATCAAAGTCCCTGATTGTGTCGCCTAGCGTTACAATTTATTGAAAAGTGTCGGGATTCAGACAGGACATTGATGAGTAGTTTCAGTTACAGTCAGTACACGGTTCTCATGATCTGGTAGTGGTACAGTCTTCTTCTTCTGTTTTCAACATGCATGGCAGGATTTGATGTGCCTCTTAAGTTCTACTGCACAGGCAATAATTATGAGGGAGTTTATAATTATACATACATAAGCAGATGTGCAAATGAGCCACTCTCATGCACGTCTCATTCTGTTTAAGTATGACTCTGAATAGTGTTTTGCGATTGTTGTGACTTCACTGCTTGTCTTTGAAGCCATTGTTTTTCTATTCCCCTTTAACGTGGTGGTGAGAAACAGATGGGAGATTCATATCTGCGTCAGCAGCTGGATGCTTTTCTGTGGTTTCCTCCGTGAAGTTATCCCTCATGTTAGGATGTAGGTACGTCGGATTATGCAGGATAAGGATAACTCTAACCAGCGGATGGGGTACCATACTAAGTGGGAATGAAGATTGTCCTGTCTGTGTTAGTTTAGCCATACATGCAGGATGGTTAAGGACAGGCTTCAGACAATCAAGCTTCTCTGCAGCCAAAATGTAGTATTCAATTAAAAAATACTAAATAAAAACTATGGGAATAATATGTTTTCTGAT
Organism: Hiodon alosoides; assembly: GCA_025775065.1. Taxonomy (NCBI): domain Eukaryota; kingdom Metazoa; phylum Chordata; class Actinopteri; order Hiodontiformes; family Hiodontidae; genus Hiodon; species Hiodon alosoides. The sequence goes on along the minus strand of JAOYSI010000014.1, from coordinate 865,432 downwards.
TTATACGTTTTAAATAATCCCTATGTTGTCATAGTTTATTTTGTGCTCAGCTATTAAAGCAATTGTATGAGCATATTAGAGAGCAACCAAGCAAGCAAACATGTCTGGAAACGTTGAAAATATTGTGTTCCACTTAACATTTCAATAGTTTTATTTATTTCAATTTCATGGAACACTTTGATTAAACTTAAATAAGTAATGCAGGCTGTTATAGTAAATGCAATTACATATCATATTCATACTGTTACCCAACAGGAGTTTCACTATACAGGAGATACATATTTATTTTTAACAAATGCAACTCAACAAATAGCAGCATTAAGTTCTCTTTTTTGGCAAACAAGGCCAAAGTAGCCATGCTGACTGCTTAGTGATTGTTTAATAAAGTAAATCGGTACTTTTCCACTTGACCCCATTCGTCTGCTACTGTGATGTTAGCTAATTGCCTTGAGCTATGGTTACCCCCGTGGCCTGACAAGTGTTTGAAGGACATCATGTTTTTGACTCAGGGTTAACAACTGGCGAAAAAAAAGAAAGTAAAAGAGTAAACGACAGCCTTTGAATTAATGTATTGTTAACATTTTTAACGAAAGAACCACAAATTCTGTATACTGAAGTGGCCTGCCTCTATGATGAACCAGCATCGCTGTTTTGTTTTTTTTGAACATAGTTCAAGTACGTGTTTTGTGTGGTTTGGGACAATAGCACTGTGTACTGTGGAGCTGGCATTGCGTTGAAGATTTTGAGCATGGCTGTATGAGAGGCTGAGCGTGCGTTCAGTCTGGGATAGAAGAGTTATTTCAAGGGCTATTTTTCAAGGGCTGTAGTTCCTTGTAATCCCCGTCTGTCACCTTATTTACCAATGTTAAAAGACAATCGGTTTCCTACAGTCCAATTTCTACTAAACGAGTCGATTATTAAATCATGATTACTTATAACAGACAGAAATGAATACTGCTATCATTTGTTTTATTACTGAGGAAGGCTTACAGCTTCGTTGACACATTGGTTCCTGTACTCTGTGTGGCAATGCCTAATTGAAAGTCAAACGATGGCCAGCCAATCGAATCAAGCATTTGATTGGCTGGAAAAAAACCAAATAAATCAATTTAAGCTTTCTCAGGCCTACTTTATCCTGTCAACTTGAAACACAGTGTTTGTTTGTTTCCAGATAACACTGGGAACAGACCAACACTCTGTGGCGAGCTTATTAGGTACACCCATTTAAGTCGGACGGACAGCGGTATATTCATGAGACAGATTAATGAGACTTCGCTCATCAACAAGCTATTTTGGCCCCTGGACTGCAGCTGACTAAATGTTATTTGATTGTCACACCATTGAACCCTAGAAAGTGTGTGAAAAGCCCTGAAGGGCAGTATTTTGAGATATTGGAACCAGTGCGCCTGGCACCAACAATCGTAGCACTCTAAAAGATACTTAGGTCACCCGTTTTGCCCAATCTGACATTCAATCGAACAGTAACTGAATGCTTTGATACCTGTCTGTCTGCATTATTTAGCAAGCCATTGCCACGTGACTCGTGAAGGAGAGATCATTTTTGGGAATGGGGTGATGTACCTTATAAACTGGCTTATGAATGTACATATCCTAAGCATCTGTACCACATTTCATGTCGATAAGTTCGACAAATATATATTGAGACGTTAATTTCATCAGCAAATTCTTCAGAATTTTAATAATTCTTATTCTTACGAACCAAATGTCCAATTTACAAGATTTCTTAACATGTAGACTCATTGCCATAGTAGTTAACTAAATTGCCTTGGCTTCCATTAGTACCGTGACCGGTAGAACCTGCTGCTTAGCGCTTTAATTTTAATTATTATCATTTTCTGCTGTGTGAATGATTTTCTAGGCACTGCATAAAATATAATGTAAATCCTATTTCAGGGTCTGCATAATATCCCCTTTCTCACTACAGCTCTTTTTGAATATTATGTGACATTATTTTTACTGTTACATTTTTCCTAATTTTAATTTGTTTTACGAGATTCACACACAAATCAAAAATAAACAGGAAAGCAGGAACATCAGGGACAAAAAAGATTTGGTTGTGCGTTTCTGTTTTTGCATTTCAATAGCACCATTGTCCAGTGATAAGTAAAGATACTATTGTTGAAATATCTCCTCTATGAAGGTTTATTTTGACTCCCACAATGTAAAATTGACCTAAATGTTCCAGTTTAACTAAATATAATTGTAAATAGTCATATATGTGTATGTGTGTATGTGAGAGGGAGAGTGTGTGTGTTATATTTGGAATGATTGTGCCAATAAAACACGGCAGCTTTGAATGTGGACAAGCTGTTATATCTGATTGTTATTAGTCAACACAAACTAAGCAAATTTTAAAACCATTTTATGCTGCAACTTTCTTGCATATAAATATTAAAATCTTGACTGGGCAGAAGCATGGCGTTATAAACATTTTTGACCTCAATCTGAAAAGGTCTTGATTTATCCCAGCTGTATCCATGTGGGTGGAAAATCTGAGGACATAAAAATTGTATCTTTCCATGAGGACACCCACTAAGTATGAGTCAGGAGGTCTCCTGAGGATATAGACTTGGAGATCCACCCTGGAATGTAAGCATTACACCTACTGAATGGTTCCCAGTGCAAGATGTGAAGATAAATCCATCGTCCATCACATTTTGTGTTTGAGAAACGTTTATGCTTTTTAAAAGATATATTAAATAACGATAGCCTAACCACAAATAATATAAAGTCATTATTAATAAAACACAGATTTCTATAGTAGGTGTTAAAAATTGACTTACACTGTCGACATTTCTCAGTTTGATAAACTGTGTTCTTGAAAATAGGTCATTTCCAAAAACGTTTCTTTGTCATTCACTTACAAGCATCTAACATAAAGACTGTACACCTAACTTGTTCTGGTGGGTGCAAATTTTGAAGGCCCCCTTTCGACTACGGGAACGATGGCTACACCACTATTTACCTGGAGTGATGGAATAAATATCGTAGCCTTGGCGGGAGTGATTCATTATGTTTTATGCATGGTCCTTTCTTTGGTGGATTCTCACATTCTGCATCAGTGATATCAGTTCATTCAAACACATAAATTCATCAAGGAATAGAGAACCACTACAGCATCAGCATGATAAAATTATATTCCTTATTCCGTTTACCTGGGTTCATACTGTGACTAAGCTTTCTCTTATGTCATTGTTATGGTAAATTTAAGCACGATAAGCACATATAATTTAAAAAAACTGCCTTCTGTAGATCACTTTTCAGCCATTTCCAGCCGTAGCCATTCTGTTAAAATTAAGCTAATTGCAGCTGCTTATTGAGGGAGGTATATCCTAGGATAAGCCTTTGTGCACCTGTGTGGGAGTTAATGACAAAAGACTCAGGAAATGAGATGATAGAGATTTGCCATGCTCTGGAGAAAACTACTTTTCTCTAAGAGGAAACATTTATGGATTTAAGTTCCTTTGTGAGGTGTTTAAAGGCCCTTTGTACCCCAACATGATAAATGTTTATAGTCTCAATGCAGACGTAATAAACAGTCTTTAATGCGTACTTTAAGAGGCTGAAAGCACAGAATTTATGCATGATTGGGTTAACTCTATTTTTTGCCATAAATTGCTTTCCATAATAAATGAAAGATAATTGTGACTGTATATATGTCTCTGGTCTGAGATGCAAAGGACAACTTAATTTACTAAGTCATGCCATCAAACTTAACAGCAGTTTAGACAAAATGAAGAATGGGAAAATATTGATTAATTGGATATTTAATCGTAACCCTTTTATCCACTTTTTTATCTATGTATTTTCTCTGAAGGAACCTATTCTATATAATGCAAAATTAGTTGGCCCCAAAAGCTTAGTTTGTTTAATGTCTGATGTAATAACTGCATACGGGAAATATGAAATAGTAAAAAACTGTCTTTGAATTCAAGATAACCCCTTTTTTTATCAACCGCATGCACAATGCATGTAAAAACAGATTACTTGCTGAGGCAAATTAAAAATGTAGCGATCGGAGGCTTCAAAGCAGCTTAACTATCTCCATAAATCAATCAGGAGTTTAAATATTTTGTTTTTCTGAAACCCATATAACTTTCTGGATGGATAATTAGAAAAAGAAGGATATGTAGTGATGGAGGATGCCCAGCAATATCGAGAAAGTTTTTTGTTGTGATGATAAAATCAGAATTCGTGTGGTACCGGTACTTTGTTTCTGCTGATAGTTAATTCTCAGCAAGGAACATACCATTCTCTTGATTGATTTTGTACACGCTCTAGTCCTGTTTGGGTGTCTGATAAGTGAATAGTAAACGATGACAATTATTCCCTTCTTTCCACTTGGATTAATTTTTCTGTTTGGAATTGCCAATTGTACTAATGCATCACAGCTCATTGCTACGGTTTCTGCTGCCACACATAGGAAGGGTGAGGTGCAACTAGTCTTCTTGAGCCACCCGTCTCTTTTACACACTGCAGGATACACTGCTGAGAATCTGGGTGATGCTTTGCCAATTGTGCGACCTCTGTGCTTTCCCAGTCCCAAATGACATGAGCTGGATTCAAACTACAAAATCCAGCTCAAAAGGTCTGCCTTCGGGCGAGCACCTTTACCGGCTGAGCCACTCGGGAGACTTGGACCATGTTGTAATTAGAAACAACTGTGTATTGGAATTTGGTGAGAGATGATGAGTTGCAATAGTTTCAGGATACATTTGTGTGTAATTCCATCTCTGGAGGTCAAACATCATCTGTCTGTGTATATGTACTGTATGTTCAGTGTGTAATTAAAAATGTCAGCTTTTTTTTGTTTGTTTATATGGGGGCTTTTGTAGGTCATTATTACATTTTTGCACTGGGAATTTCAAGTTCCTAAGTGCTTTGGGAATCTGTTGTCAACTACTAACATATGTGGATTTCTTTATGGGTCAAATTTTATGTGCCCTACAAGGTTTATAGATAACTATATGTTGTCAATAGAGAGCAAAGGGAATCCCTTTTTTAGAACTAATTTCTCAAGCTCAGCAACAGCACACTCACTTTCCTCCTAATTCGTATCTTTTAAAAACTCTAAGTCTTTTAGGTTTAGTTTTCAAAAGGTAGCTAGATGAGCTATTCAAAGTTAGTAACCTGTTGACAGCAGTGTAACTGCCTTACGCAAGGTGATTGGTGTTTATCTGAAGGAATCAATCATACTTTTGTAAATATTTTGTGTAAATCCTGTAAACCTCTTTTAGTTGCATGGATAACTATTTCGACTTTTAGATTTGTTCTTATAATTTTTGTCTATGTACCTAGCCTAGAATATATACAGTACATATATATATATATATATATATATATATATATATATATATATACAGTA
>JAOYSI010000014.1:846399-859946 GCA_025775065.1 Hiodon alosoides | reverse complement strand
GAGCCGTGCTGACCCAGGAGGTGGACGGGGTGGAGCATCCTGTTATCTATATCAGCAGGAAGCTCACCCCCAGGGAGGGTCGGTTCAGCACCATTGAACGAGAATGTCTTGCCATCAAGTGGGCTGTCCTGACCCTGCGGTTCTATCTCCTGGGTCATCGGTTTCTCTTGGTCACTGATCATGCTCCCCTCCAGTGGCTGCATCGGAAGAAGGACACCAATTCTCGGATCAGCCGGTGGTACCTCGCACTGCAGCCTTTTCGGTACCGGGTGGTTCACCGGCCGGGGGCTCAGAACGCCACGGCCGACTTCCTCTCCCACTTGGGGGAGGGGGGGGGCTGTGGTACCGAACGAGCCCTTGGTTCGTTCTGGTGGGGGAGCTATGTGCCACGCGTCCGTCTCAAGTACACGCACAGGAGAGGTCCGGGCACGCCCATCAGCACTGGCTGAGGATCAGGGTAATTACAAACAACATTTAACAACCTGTGATCCCTCAGTAGGTGCTGGAGTTGGTAAAGGAGCCAGGAGAGAGAACGGAGGAGAGAGTGGAGACACAATACAGTGGCGAAACAAGACAGTGAAAAGGCGGAAGAGTCGACTCGGGCAAAGTCACTTTGCCTTCGTTTAAGTTAAATTCTGTTAGGTATTTTGTTTAGTTTGTTATTTTAGTTTGTTATTTTAGTTTATTGTGTTTGGGGTGAACCCGTGAGGAGGAGCCCTGAAGAGAGGTTATTGTTTTTTTTCTTGATTTAAAATAAAGCCGGCAAGAAGCCGGAGAACCCGGAAGTGTGTTTCTCAATTATTCCTGAACCAAGCACGGCGGCGTGCTACACCCCCAAATCCAGTCATGCAAGTGAATAACTGAGATCACTGGACAACGGAGAAGCAGAAAAATATTGCCTCATTGGATGAACTTCGGTTCCTGCTGTTTCATACAGATAGGAAGACCGGGATATGGGGAGAACCCATGTGTACATGGATCCATTCTGCAGGGTGACAACAATGCAGACTGGAGGTGGCAGTATTCATGGCACGCAGTGTTTCCCTTGTTGTGACTGGAATGACGTTTGAATGGCACAGGTTATCTCAACATCAGTTGCATCCATTAGTTCTTCCAGCAGGATAATGCTCCAGGCCACAAGGTTAGGATTGCCCAAGAATGGTTCCAGGATCAAGGATAGTGGGTAGCAAACCTGCAACATCCAACTATGGAACACAATGGAGTAGACATGGGCCATTCTCTTGGCGATGATTTGTGAAATTGAAATCAACCACAGCTTTTTATAAATAAGAATTACCGAAGGTAAGGGAACAATACAAGCCCTGTATATATAAATAATTACTGTAATTAATGTAGGTAGTTTCGCTGGTGTTGAAGAACACTGAAACTCCGCTGGCATCATATTTTGGTCCATTTTGCAAATAACAAAAACGTGCAATTTAGCTATGGTCAATTTATCGCACACAGGCATATAATAACCTGCCTCATAAACATGCAATACAATATTAATCAATTGTGTAATAAAACCCTTGACTTGAGTTATAATTCATATTCAGAAAAAAACCTGCCAACTTTCAGATGCAAAAAGAGACCTTGTGCGTTTAACCAGTTTGACAGTGCACTCTACTGGGGGGGGGAGACTAAACCAGAGATTAAATATGAGGAGTAGGCCAACCAGATAAATGCTTGTTTTTTGTTAACAGTTGTCTCATTATGTACGATCAGGAACGTAAAAAAAACAAGTGAAATCTGTGACCGCCCACTTTGCAAACGGAAAAGAGAATACATTTGGATGAACAACGTAGCAATGTTTATTTGCCCCAGAAATTTATATAAGAATCTTAAACAGTATTAAGTAAAAAAATTTCTATAACACTGGCTAATTGAGTGATAATAATGACATGTGGCCTATTTTGTCATTGGGGAAGAGCAATCATTTCCTCTAAAATGGATTAAAATAGTTAGCTATTCAAACAGTGTTTACCTGCTATTTTACCATTAAGAAATGGCCAAAGGACAGTACACAATACCGGCGGCAGAAGCAAATCAGCGGACGGGCATTTAATTTTCGTGGGGGGGGCTAATTATTAAAACATTTAATTTTTTAAATTTTGATTTTTTAATCGGGGGGGCACAGAAGCTCTGTAAGTGGGCCCGGCCCCCTAAGGCCCATCCATAGCGCCGGGTATGACAGTATATTTTAATTAAAATGCAAAAAAATTTAAATCAATAAATATTTATGCATTTATTAATGTTAGCGGTTCGTGTTAATTTCTGGACCCAATTATTTCCGTCTTATTCCGAAATTATCTCTACTCTGCTTTTTCATCATAGTAGTTCTGTGAATTTAAGATGGCGTCGCGGAAGAATCCAACGTTTTTCAAAATCTCACCATTCACCGTAGTTAATGGCAACTGCTGAATGTTCCAATGCATATCAACAAAAATTATATGATGCTCGTTCGACGCCTTATTATACTGTTATTAATAAGTTATTATGAAGCGGAACTGAAAATATATTATAATATAAAGTTTTAATCCGGCTGGATCCGAACCAAAACAGAATTTTTCTGCTCATGCGAGCAATATTGCTGCTCACAAAACTTTAACCTGCTCGCTCGCGAGTGGTCTAGCATCTTCTAATTCTTACTCCTGCTTAAAATAATTTAAGAACTCTCTTGGATTAACAAACTGTTTCTCCAAGCTCATGAAAAGTTGACTTTGTAGAGATACATGGTTCTCAAAGAAAAGTGATGCTACAAATGTGATCTTATAGAACATGTTGCATTACTGTAGATGAAACTACCCAACAGAATAAAGTATGAGCTCAAACATCTACAGCAGTAAAATGCAACATACACATTAATGCAGCAGTCTTACTAACCCAAAATAATCCAAAATAATGGTTCAGCACTGACAGGGAACATTTTATTGTACAATGAGTACTTTTACTTTTTTACTACATTTCACTCATAATACTTACATTCATGTATTTAAGTTTTCCAGAGTGGTATTAGTACTTTTACTTAAGTAAATGATCTGAATAGTTCTTCTGTCACTGGCTGACACTGTATATATCATGTGTAACTCATGTCCATATTCAAGATGAGAAAATAATGTTACTATCCATGAACAAACACAATAACTAAGGCTTATTGACTTGTAGACAACTCTCAGGTCTTCATCCCATCACCAACTTTAAACATCAACTTTTATTTGTGCATCACAGTACACACCATCAATGTTTAAATACCTTAACATAAGTCTGTATGTATTGTAAGTGAAAACTGACATCAACATTGCTATTGTCAATAGTATTGTCTCACAAGCTTCTTCTCTTGCAGCTATCTTCAACATCTTGCAGCTACATACTTGCGGCAGAGTAGGTAAATTTCCTTGACTGGAGTGTCGGGGTCCATTGGCTCGAATATTGACTGAAGTTCCGTTAGGTCCTCTGGACTCAAAGGGCACTTAAATTGCACCCTGCATCCTTGTCCTCTCCTCGTAGTCTGCAACAATGTCCCAGTCAACATCGGGGTCCTGAAAAATATAACAGAAGCTTTGAGAAGTTTTTTTGAATGTCCACTTTCCCTCCATGTTGGGGGAGACACCAGCTGCTATGTGCACTTAAGAATTGAGATACATTTATGTTTTATTACTGAAAATAATAATGTTACAGTTGAACAGTAATATCAAGTTTTTCCCATGTTTGACTGAATAATTTTAATTCTACCACTGTATAGAGAACATTTTTACTTTCTTCCAATTTGGCAGCCTGTAACCACTGGTAATCATGTTCCAAATATTTTGTGCAAAGCCTCTATACAGTAAAAGTAACACATGACTTCGATATAATTGCTACTTTATAAAAGTAAAGAATATTTTTAAAAATTACTAACTTTAATGACAATCATAAGCAAACTTAAGTTGCTAACAATACCAGTTATTGAAACATAAACATAGAGTAGGCTTTCTTTCTGATAAAGCATATAGTTAGGGTTGGTTTCTTCTCTTTTATAAGGCTTGTAGTTAGGGTACTTTTTTAATGTGTGTACGTGTGGACATCTACATAGTCACAGGGCCTGAAAATATTATGGTTTGTAAAGGTGTCAGTGAAACATATCAGCGGTTGATGTTATGTTTTTTTTTATTTTATTGCTACTGTGCAGCCATTGGAAACAATAAAACAGCAACGTTAACTTTTGGGAATGACACACTGCTAAATCATCTTACACGACGTTCACAGCACACTCACTTACGGTTTTGAGAAGATGGCTCAGCTTAATTAGCTAGGGCACTTCTTAACAAGGCAACAACCCGCCTGGCAGCATTTTATAACCGTGCCAACGAAAAGACATGCTAGTCAGCTAGCTAACGTCATGTTTACCCAGATTTGCTAGCCAACTACATGTTGCGGGCAGATAGCGGCGGCATTGTAAGGTAACGTTACTAAAATATCTCAATTGAAGGTCAAGCTAAGGAAATATTGCTCGCACGAGCAGGTTAAAGTTTTGCGAGCAGAAAAATTCTGGGAACGGATCTCATTTCCTCTCGCTGTTTTTGGCAGTGATATGCCGCTCGGCCCTGGGCAATCCTTGAGTGTTGCCTGCTGGTTTGTGGTATTATTATTGTCTTCTATATGTCTATGATGTCTTCTATTTCTAGTTACTGGCATTCTGATTGCATCCCAGGACTGGAGTAGGAGGATTGTGACACATTAATAGCCTCGAAAGACAACAGCCCCGAGAGCCTAAACCATAGGAAAACGGAAGAAGCGAGTTTTGACGACCTGAATTATCGCGGAGACGACATATTAAACGCTTAGCCAAAGGTTACGTGGGAACATTACCAAGAGTATACTCGGCTACGGGAATTATTTATAAGGGGGAGAAACCAACTGGAGATCACTCGCAGCGATCCTGGTTGTGAGCCAGTCGGGTTCGCTGTGGGTGCTCTCCAGTATGTACACTCTAACCTGCTGTTTTCCTATTTTGTTGACTTCTATTTCTACTTAATGGGATTCTGATTTGTATCCCAGGACTGGAGTTGCAGGATTGCGACACATTGATAGCCTCGAAAGACAACAGCCCCGAGAGCCTAAACCATAGGAAAGCGTAAGGAAACAAGTCGTTTTGACGACCTGAATTGTCGCGAAGACGACATTTTAAACGCTTAGGCTTCGGATAAGTGGGAATATTACTAGGAGGACACCGTTCCCGGCATTATGGGCGGGCCTTAGGGGGCCGGGCCCGTCTACAGAGCTTCTGTGCCCCCCTTAGTTTGCATAATAAATGAAAAAATCATTGTTTTCATAATTAGGCCCCCCCAAGAAAATTGAATGCCTGTCCACTGATTTGCCTCTGCCGCAACACCTGCCTAGAGGGTAGAAAATGCATGTTGCTTTACTGTCATCACCAACAAGGTGTCAATCCATTTCTTTAGCTCTTTCTTTTTTTCCTTGTCAATTTGTATTTCTTGCTGCACGTCAATGATTTTAGACAAACATTTCGATAAACTCTTTTTCGTAATAGACTGCTCTCACATTATGTCTGTGTGAGGGTGGCATGGATTGTGGTTTTTCAGGTATGCTCTCTATAGAGTGGCTGGAGGAGTTATGCGATTAAATAATGATTTCTCTGTCCCAATAAATCTGCAACTAAAGTAAAATAAGCACCAATACACGGACAGACGAATCCAAACAACCGCAACCCGCGCGGTTAAAAAAACATGGAGCAATAATAAGCGGAAGGTCAGCTATCCATTCAAGCTGTAAATTCCCGTTGTTTAAATTCGATTGTTGACCAGCCCACCTAAACAATCCTACACGCAGTGGATATTACTGAGGCAAAGAATGACGTCCGACTTAAGTACACATGGAAAATTAAAGAAATGTCTTATTCTATTAGTACCGTCCTACACGCGATCACTCTAATAATTATCTTGCCGATAATGCATGTGATTATCGGGTCTTTAAAAAAAAAAAAAAAAAAAAAAAAACTTCCAATCCCACCGATATTAACTTTTACCGCTTATCAAATTGCGAGATCCTTCCAAAATACGAATTGACTTCAATTTAATACCGCATTCCTTTGACTTTGACATGTTACTTTTTTATGATTTACTTCAGCTTCAACAGGACTGAATGAATTCGCGGTATTTACTCAGCCCTTATGTCATAGACCGCCCACACCCGGATATCTGGATTCTCTCCATAAACTGACTGGTGATGTGCGCACTGTTTTGCGCTGGTATTTTCACCTCGTCCGACGAATTATGTGTCTTTAAGCACTAAACGAATGCACGCTGAAGTAATATTTGCAGTTATCGTTTATTAAACTAGGGTTGGAAGCGTCGAAGACCATAGCAGGACCACACCGCTAGGCTACGGTGTTCTAAGAGATCAGGCCAAGTTGAAAGAACTCTGCGTGGACGCTGCGAGGTTTACAAAAATGGAAATCGAGGACGCGTTTAGAACCGTGGGAGAATTTGGAATTTATCAAATCTACTTATGTTTTCTGCTTGGATTCTTGTTAATGGTAAAGCAATTTAACTATTTATTTTATCTCCGTCCGATCGAACGAGTTAAATTTACAACGTTACAGACATCCACAATGTGCTTATTCTGTCTTCGATTGAAAACATATGCCTACTGTACATATTAAAAGATTCTAACTCAAGAGAAACGTTTATATTTGCTTTTATCACTTTTTTGGAACTCTATTATTATTTTAAAACCTTGTTTATAAGATAATTTCTGGAGTTTTGGTTTGTACATCCCGGGCCGCTTTATAAAATTAACGTAACGTTTTCTACGATAGGTGTATGTTGCCACAGAAGCCGTCCTTGTCGCGTTGGTGGGACTGATACCAGTGTTTCAGTGGGACCTGGCCGGCCAATGGGATAATCACACCGACATGAGCAACGCCTCGCTTTCAGAGCAAGACCTGGCTTTTAGACAATGGTTCCACAAGGCCAGTCAAGCTGAGTTGCACAACCATCTGCACTTTAATGGCAGCCACACGTCAATCACCTCGGAGGTGAGAGTGAAACCGTTTGTGTTGTCTTTATTGTGGAAATGCAGCTAAGGTAACAAAAACAAAAAACACATAAGCATGGACACCCGAATCCCCGATTATGCACATTAATTTCACTGAATTATGGTTTACACATGAGTTCACAAACGGGGTAATTAAGTTTTGTAGATGTTCTACTTTTGATAAATAACTACCATGATAGTAAATAGTCATTTTCTCATGATTTTGTCTGCTCGTGCATATTATATTTAGGAATATTTAGGAACCTACCAAACACTCGTACGGTCCCATAGATCTTCTTAAACAAAAACATTTGCTCTCTCATTGTCAATGTGTTTCAGTGGTATTTGGTTGGTGACAAGGCCTACAAGGTTTCCCTGGCTAGTTCTTTGTACTTTGGTGGAGTGCTTTTTGGTGCTGTTTGCTTTGGTCACCTCTCAGATTGCTATGGAAGGAAAAGGATCTACCTCACAGGTAAAACCATGTGAAAAACCTGCATCTTGCAGTCAATTGGAATCAGTGTTGTCAGATTTTATTTTCTCAATCTCTAACCCAACGTAGGCAGAAAATGTTGGGTTGGGCATCCCAATTAAGATTTCACCTACGTCACTCATTTGGCATTACTTGGTTTGACTGGTGGTCAAAGCTAGTTAACAATGATAGCATAGTCCAACAACACTAATTTACCATTTAAAAAAACATACAGGTAGGGACATGTGATCCATATTGTGGCCCTTCAGAATGTTTTTATCTCACTAAAAAGTGGAATTTTGAGTTTGGTTGATCAATACACCTTCTTAAGCAAAAGCAGAGAAAGTCATATTCATTTTCAATCTGGCCTCAAAAGTGGTTAAAATAATAGTATTCTGTCATACCTGTACACATTCTTATACTGCGTGTTTGTATGTGTCCCAAATAATGATAATACTAAGGTTTACTATGGTATTAATAGTTACTATGTTATTCATTTCAATACTGTTGAATAAAAGTTCTTATTATAACTTTGAGTCCCGTTTCAGTTTTGGAACATTTGTTTTGTAGTAAACGACTACAGTGGTGTTCAATATAACACTCTATTTCAGTCCATAAAAACAATCTCTAATATTAAGGACTGCTCTTTTTGAAATATTATATTTAATATAAATAAAAATGAATTCATATTATGGTATAGTATTCTGAATTTTGCAAATTCTCTAAAGTAGCCCAAATTATCTGCACCCGCACAAATAAAAAAATAACGCGGTCAATTAGGAATTAATCCACCCAGTCTGGCAACACTGATTGTAATTTGCATGTTGTGTTAGATTTCACAACTTAAGTTGATTTAATGTGGTTGTCTGGAAAGGTCTGCACAAGATAAAGGGGGTAAAAGGGTAGATTCCGAAAGGGGGATTCATACATCAAAGGATGAATAAACACCAACTTTTAACTGCCACATTTGTTTCAAGTACGATATTAGAAATATTCTGCAGCCATTTATTAATTTAGATTTTAGAGCGGAAGTAACACTGTTAAGTGCGTTGTGTGCTCTGAAGTGCTGTCTTTGATGGATGCCGGTTAATGGAGCAACCTGGTGGTAAAGTGCTGGATAAAAGCATTTCTTGTTGTATAGTTACTGGTCTGTTGTGTTATGTTTTTAGGATTGGCACTAGATGTGGTTTTCGGGGTTGCCAGTGGCCTCGCTCCCACCTACCAGCTGTTTGCCACCTCTCGCTTCCTCGTGGGCTTCATGAACGGAGGCATGTCATTGGTAGCTTTTGTTCTGCTGAACGAATTTGTGGGAACCTCCTATTGGTCCCTTACAGGTAGGTTGGCATCCTTTCTGCTTGTATAATCCCAGATTATGATATCTGTGAACAGTCTTTAACATAGTCATAAATATATTTATACATTGTGTAGGTGGGCCAGATGGGTCAAAGGTCACAACTGAGAGTGTGATCAATTCCTGGCGACAATTCCTACTCTAGCTCAAGTAGCACGGTAGATAGTATTGTCTGCATTGTCCTTATTTGTTTTTTTTGTTACCGTCAGTTAGTCCAGTACTTGAACCACTCCTCACATGCTTATTTCACACGCCAGACTTTTTTCCAGACTAGCCTTGTGTGAGCTATTAAATTTTCGTGAACACTGCTCATTAATGTTCTTTGTTGTGCATCTTTTTCAGGGACTTTGTCTAGTTTCTTCTTCGCTGTAGGGATTGTGATCTACTCGTTACTGGGCTATTTCATCCTGTCGTGGAGGTGGCTGGCCATCCTGACTAACTTCCTGGCTGGAGTCGTCTTCCTGCTGTCTCTGTGAGTCCGGGCTATGCCCTAGAGGGAATCCTCCTTGTTCCATATGTGTTCCTTCACGGAAAACCATAGAACCTGCGCTGGATCTTTAAGGACTTTTCAGTTACGTCAGGCATTTAGGTAGGAGGATCTGCTGATTAACTTCTGCTGAGGTTCATGCATGTTTGAACAAAGTATGGTTAGCTTTGTGGGAGTGAGAAAGAAATATGCTTCAGTTTCGTTTCTTATGATGACCTCATCGCTTCCTATATAAACCACGTTTACACCCGCACTTTGAGGGTTTTGCTTCTACCCTTAAAACATAAGCAAAATCCTGTGTTGTAAGGGAAGCTTGTATTGTATTGATAAGGGAAGTGGCAAGGTTGGATGTATGATGCAAACTGCCATAGAACTCTTACTGCGTTTATAGCTTCATTACAAAATGAGATCTTATGCAACTATACATTTCTGATCAAAAATATTTTTTATTATGTTTTGTAATACTGTATTAAAAGTTTTTCATAATTGCACATACAGTGCCTGTAAAAAGTATTCACCCCCCCTTGGATGCTCCTCCTCTATTTTTGAGAGGCAAGAGCTAGATCAAAAAGAGTAATTGGTTGAAATAAACCATTACCAAATCTCAATATCATTTATAAAATAATTTGGATTAAGATGATTTAACAGCGACACCTGCAGGCAGAGGGGAAAGGGCAGGCTGTGTGAAGTGGTGGTGGGGGGCTGAGGAAGACGAGCTCCTGCTGTCCTCCTTAGGGTGGGATCTCTTATCCCATATTAATGTAATTCATTTTTTTATGCTGATCCAAAACACATAAAATGATGCTCCAAAGGAGGACGTCCTCCCTAACCAATCAACAACCAGAACACAATATTGGCATTGCGTTCGTACAATGATAATTTCCAAATTTCAATTCTCTACCACTGTATTGTACGCGAGTGTGACAAACTGGTGGTAAAGCGATAGATAGCGATAGATACAGTGCCATATTAGAAAAGAGAAATTATAAGTGCAAATTCAAACCACTTTTAGGGGACTAGTGAGGCCAACAAGAGACCTATGACTCCTCTGAAGAACTTACAAGCTTCAGTGGCTAAGACGGGAGAGACTGTGCTTACAACAATTGTGGCCCGGGTTCTTAATCAGTCACAGCTTTATGGGAGAGTGGCAAAGCGAAAGCCACTATTGGGGGAAAAAAACCATGGAAATCTTGACTATAGTTGGCCAGAAGGCATGTGGGAGACTCTGAAGTCAGCTGGAATAAGATTCTATGGTCTGATGAGACCAAAATTGAGCTTTTTGGCCTTCAAACCAGACTCAGCACATAACCAAAAATATACCATTCCCACCATGAAGCATGGTGGTGGTAGCATCATGCTGTGGGGATGCTTCTCTGCATCATGCCCTGGAAGGCTTGTAAAGGTAGAGGATAAAATGAATGCTGCAAAATACAGGGAAATCCTGGAGTTAAACCTGATGCAGTCTGCAAGAGAACTGAGAATTGGGAGAAGATTTGTTTTCCAGCAAGACAGCGATCCCAAGCTTACAGCCAAAGCTACACAAGAATGGTTTAAAAACAACAATGTTAATATCCTGGAGTGGCCGAGTAAGAGTCCAGACCTCAATCCAGTTGAGAATCTGTGGATGGACTATAAAAAGGCTGTGCACTCACAATCCCCATGCAACCTGACAGAGCTTGAGCAGTTTTGCCAAAAAAAATGGGGAAAAATTGCAGTGTCCAGATGTGCCAAGTCAAGGCTGTAATTGCTGCCGAAGGGGTGAATACTTATGCAACCAATTATGTTGTGTTTAATATTTGTTAGAAATTTAGGCTAATTGGTAGAAATTTATTTATAATTTGATATGAGTCTTTTTTTTTGTTGATCAGTGTCAAAAAAGTCAAATGAAGTTCACTATGATTCAATATAAAAAAAAAAAAAAGTATATATTTATATATAAATAAAAACATCCAAGGGGGGGGAATCATTTTTATAGGCACTCTAAGTGACAGCACAGTTTAGTTTTTTAGAAGTGGAGTTTAGGACAATGTATGGGACCATAGCAGGTAACATTCCAAATGTGGTCGGCATGTCTCCGAAAGTTGGTTTTCAACCTGCCAAGTGTGCAAGCGGGTCTCTATTTGAACTTTTTCTCTAATCTGACCTCTAACCACACAACCAGCCGGTCCCACTTCCACTTTCTTTTTATTTACTTTATTTCTTCTAAACACTAATGTTATATTACTCCAGTTCTTCATTCAGTGGGAAGCCCACACCTGGAGTGAAAGATTTGTATTGTACATTTTTCTTAGTGTGTGGTTCACATTGATATTTCTGCTCTATGGTTTACAGGATGGACAGCAAAATGAATGAGAAACAAATTCTCAACCTTTGAGAGTTTCATGTTGAATCAATCTTTAGATTTTTACTAAGATTGCAAAAAAAAAAATACGCTTGGAGATGTGTCATCGCATTTATTTTATTTATTCTGAAACCTGCTTATTTCTCGGAAAAGAAAAATGGGCGTTTGTTATTGTCTGCATGACTACCATCATGTTACCCTCCACATCATTTACGCTCTTTCTCTTCCCTGTCCTTTTGTCTACCAGGTTTATCCCAGAATCCCCTCGCTGGCTGTTCTCCCAGGGGCGTCTTACGGAAGCTGAGAATGTCCTGTCCCTGATTGGCCGACGGAACAGAAACGGGAAAGTGTTGCTGTCCCTGACCCCGATGCACCAGGCAAAGGACGGGCATGGAGAGAGGTCAGGTGCCCTGGATCTGGTCCGTCACCCGGTTCTACTTCCACGCACTCTCATCATGACTTATGTCTGGTATGCTCTCTGGTTCTGTTATCACCCAGTTCAGTGTCTCTGCTTTCTCAAGTGGCTTCAGAATAAATTCAGATTAGGTACTTTAGTAACCAATCCGACACTTGTACCCCTCCCTAGAACTGAAACCGAGTTTACCCATCATGTCATTTTAAATTGTTTTATGTCTGGTCTCTTTACACATATTTGGGTCTTTATGAGTTAAACCTTATGGGTCAAAGGTTAATCTGTGAAGCTCTGCCTCTGTTTACTTAAAACCCTGTCCAGCATGAAAACATGTGATGCCACTTGGTGCCACTTCACCACAGGCATTAACCTCTAGTTCATGACACATTTTAGTGGCAGCTTAATTTGCAAACTGTTGAGTATCTAAATAGTTGTTTTGATTGGCTTAGATTAATTAGAATAATTTTGTATGGCCCTATCAGTAAAGCAGCTATAGTGTCTGTGAATTAAATGTAAACTGCCCTGGGTGCCTCAGAATAGCATTTTTATAGGTGGATTTTCAAGAAGCACAGTTTAATTTGTTTGTGTCCAGTAACACACATATTTTATCAGTCAAAGTAGAGGTTTAGATAGTTCAGTTATAACACAGACGCCTCACCTTTTGTGAGAGATTTGTTATATATATCTTCTTTAGGGATTTTGTCTAGCTCAATCTTATAATGATACGTTTCTTCTTCTTTATCCTCTTTTTTGTAATGCAATGGGTCTCATGTCACTTTGTAGTCGGTGAAGTATTTAGGATAATACAGGTCTTTTCTTTGGTTTAAAGTTCTCAGAAATCCTGCTTCACAAAACTGGTTGTGACCCTCAACCTCCAGATCATGTGCATCTATGATGCCTCATTTGGGTTTTGTGCCTTATGTACCTTTGTAACTGTGTATGCGCCAAGAGAGCTACAGCCTATTGCGTAAGGTTTGCTTTTCCTGTGACGAGAAAGCGACACTGAACTTCTCCCGCCCTACCTCCCTCAGGCTTGTGTGCAGTCTACTCTACTATGGCCTGACGCTCAATGTTGGAAACATGGGTGGAAGTCTTTACCTCAACTTGGCCCTATCAGGGCTGGCGGAGCTGCCCTCATACCCTGTCTGCCTCTTCCTGATTGGTAAAAACTGGTGAGTTATCCCTGACCAGTTGCCTGTATCCCCGTACTGACGAGCTGTGGTGATGTGCTCTACATGTTCTATATCGTCCAGAAGGTCCGGGCGGAGGAGGTCTTTGTCAGGGTTTCTGCTGTTGGGAGGAGTAGCCTGCTTCATCATAGTGTTTGTGCCTGATACAGAAGGTAAACAATTTCACTCCTCTCTTTTACAGGAGTAAATGCCAGCCTTGTTTAGTTATCTGTATGTGTGATTGTGTTGGCGCACTGTGTCTGTGTAGTTATCTGTGTATATA
>JAOYSI010000014.1:818476-829293 GCA_025775065.1 Hiodon alosoides | reverse complement strand
CCCCCCCCCCCCCCCCCCCCCCCCCCCCCCCCCCCCCCCGCCCCCCCCCCCCCACCCGAGATTAATGCCTATGGATTTAGAATAGGATGTCATAAAAGCCCCTGTAGGTGTAATGTGTAGATGCCCCAATACTTTTGTCCATATAGTGTATGTGAATGTCTGAGAGGGGAATGTGTGTGAGTGTATGGGGAGTTAATGTTGGACCGGGCTGCTCACCCAAGTACTGCAAGATGCTGGACAGGGTGCTCCTCTGAGAGGTTCTGAACCGTGCTGGGCGACCCCCTCCCTCTGGCGCTCGGTTCAAGTCTGCAGATCAAAGAGCAGAGGGGTGGGCTGTAGTATTCAACACATACACTCACAGACATACTTACTCTGACAAACGCTCTATACCGCTAAATATATCAGACAAGGGGTGGGCTGTAGTATTCAACACATACACTCACAGACATACTTACTCTGACAAACGCTCTATACCGCTAGATATATCAGACAAGGGGTGGGCTGTAGTATTCAACGCATACACTCACAGACATACTTACTCTGACAAACGCTCTATATCGCTAGATATATAAGACAAGGGGTGGGCTGTAGTATTCAACACATACACTCACAGACATACTTACTCTGACAAACGCTCTATATCGCTAGATATATCAGACAAGGGGTGGGCTGTAGTATTCAACGCATACGCTCACAGACATACTTACTCTGACAAACGCTCAATATCGCTAGATATATCAGACATGGGTTGGGGTGTCGTATTCAACACATACCCTCAATCACATACTTACTCTGACAAACGCTAGATATATCAGACAAGGAGTGGCCACCGCTCCAATGACTTACTTCACAGAACTCACAAACTGAAGTTTTATGTCAAGAAAAATACATTAGAATGGTCTTTTTTCTATCTGTCCTCAAAGGGGGCAGTCAGGAGTGCCAACTGAACGGCCTCGGAGACACAGACAACAGCTCAGAGCTGGGATTTTATTACTCGCACAGAAAGGTACGGCATCGGCAGAGTTCTGTGAACACCCAGGACATGCGCAAACACAAAAAACGTGACCCTCCCACAACAGAGGGGATGCGAACACTGGTTGGTGACAGGTGACTGTGAGCGCAGGATTCAGTGGGGAAGATCCATCTAGAGAAAGGAGAATGGACCATAAAGTGGTATCAAGCTGATGTGAAAGCTGGTATCTCTCACACCTTCCTCATCCCCAAGCTCCAATCACAGCAGTTTGTAAGAATGTGACATGATTACTTGGCGGTAGTGGATTAGGCCATCATCAGCTTTACTCCGTCATTCTGGTAAGGGGGCAGAAAAAGGAAAAAAAAATAAACCAGCTTCCTGTTTCTCGTCCTCTCCTGTGCTGACGAATTTGGCGATCATTATTGTGTGAGACACTCGTGAAGGTTAGTACTAGGGCAAGAGACACAGGGAAACACTTTCCCCAGTAAACTCTGGTTCGGCAATACCAGGAAAAACCCAGCAGGAGTGACTCTGACACAATGTGAGGGCCGTCAGAATCACTCTAATAGACATCCAGCATGGAGATCTGTTCAACGGTCCACCGCCTCTACGGACAGACATACCTGAATCCTTCACTTCAAGGAAATCTCAAAAGATGGAAACATTTTCGTTAAGCTTTCACCGGGTTGGTGTGCACAATTAATTTTCTGTGAAAAATGTAAATGCATGAAACGATCCTGTCCTGAGAGCAGGTTGAGACACATGCCATCTGATGTTGTGGGCAGATAATGGTTGATGTGTGTAAAAACGCCACAGTGCAGACAACAGACATTGAGCAACAACAACAGCACACGTGCAAAAGGGGTGGGGCCAACGGTGGGCATCGCGGATCCTCATTGGTGTGCAGAAAGGTAAGTGCTGGTGTCATCAGGGTTCAGCTACGGGGCTTGAAAACAAGTCATGCAATGTCCAGAAGTTCACTTCACTTCAAAGCTGTACTTGATACAGAATCAATCAAAGCAGGGAGAAACACAGGAGGTGGGATTTTTCACGCCGTGAAAAAATGAAATATAAGGCTTTACAAAACTTGAGTATAACTTCACATCAGTGAATGCTCTCCGGAGCAGAGAAAACTGATACGTTCATTTAAGATCATATGAAAAATGATATCTGTACGACAAACAAGCACCTGTAATAATCTCAGTAACATTTCCCACACTGGAAATGCCAAATTAACCAACGGCAGAGAACTGTATAATTCAGGCATAGGGTACCTAAAACCCTCGTCCTTGAATAATTGATGGCCTCACTAGTTAAGAGGTTCTTGGAGCCTCGCGTGCCCCCTCATTCATCTTCGACGGACATGAAATCAGGGATCACTATGGGGATGAGTCCTGTGTTAGAGCCTGGCTAACATGGATGGAGTGAGGCACCATGGGAAGGGTGGAGGGTGACATCACATGCTGCATAGTGCGGAGAACACGCTATGGAGGGGCGGGCCGGCGGGGTGGTCAACGCGGACGAGCCCAGCCTCCAGCCAATCGGCATCCTCCCCAGAGCGGACAGGAATCGTCACAAGTGAAATTACAAAAGGACTCGGAACGTGCTTTCAGCCATGGTTTTATTTGCGTTGGTTTCTTTTTCTTTTTTTTCCTTTTTTTTATTTCAGCAGATGAAATTATTGCTCACAGGACAGTCACAGACAGAGAGAAACAAAAGAGGGCGTCGCCCCAGAGGTGACGCGACAACAGAAGACCACGAGCAATGGGGATATCCACATGGAGTAAGACACTAACACACCAAGAATGGGGGGTGGGGTGGGGTGGGGTGGGGTGGAATGGCGGCAGTTTCGATGGGACCACAGCATGACACATCGGAGTGAGATGGACAAGACAACATAGGAAACGCAAATTAAATCAAACAACAAAAAAACGATGGGCTACGGAACCTTTAAAAAGGTTAAAGAGAATATTTATACACTTCGCTGGCACCAAAATCATCCTCAAAAGGACCCACTGACTTGGCCAGAGTCACATTTGAATCCTCCCACCAAACTATAAAGTGAGAAGACTCCATCTGCGGTGGATCTGGAAGACCTTTGCTGAAATAAGCAGTCCTAATTACACCCTTCGGACAGTGCTAAAAACCACAAACCGACAAAGGACAAACTCTGATAATCGGTGACAGTCTGAAAGGAAACCATTCTATTGAAAACAAAAAGTTTGGATTATTTCCCAGGCTTAATTAGTGTCCGGGTGCCACAGGCATTGTCTTATTTTCAAGTGGGTCACCATTTTAATTGCTGAGAGTGAGGCTTTGACCACACACGACTACATCCAAACACTGATCCCAGACCCGCAACCATCTAATGAACAGATCGGAACCAAGCTACCCCGTGGTCCTGGTCGCGCGTTCTCCTTCTGCCATTGGCCATTAAAGACGTCGTTTTCCATCGCCTTTAAAACTCTGGTCACAATCGTTTCACGTCACACGGCTGCGCGCCCCCCGCCCGAGTCCCGTGTCTCCACAGCCTCCTCACCCACCTGGTCCCGCTTTCTGTGACAATCGGTCGAGCTCAGAGGGTCAAAACCGTGAGCGCACATATCGACCGCGAGGGCCGCAGACCAGACAGCGAGACGGTCTGTTACCGAATTACAGTCCCCGCGATGACAGGCACTACCTATCTTATGCTCTTCTAATTGAGTAATGATCCACAGAAGCGGTGGGGAGAGGAAAGCGACAGGACTGTCCAGATCGGATTTACCGTCAGTTCTGGGAGCCGCTCGGCCAATCAGTGCAGGGCTGTGTGTGTCGTAGCAGTAACGAGGTCAGTAGAAGTGGTTATGTATGAAACACCTGCCCACATAGTAAGTGTGGTCTTGACTGACTCGTTTCTACTACTGCATCTGGAATATGGTAAATGCGTCTTTATGACGATCGGCAGGCCAAGGCAATTCCACTATTCAAAATACTCTCCAAAATCAAATCTTTACTCTGCAATCGTGCCTTAAACAATGCAAAAAAGAGTGTCCCTATTGTAAATTAGCACTCAAAAACCATCAGGGCTTTTTTCTAACCCCAAAACGCTTCATGCGCCACCACATTTCGGGGGTCATGCACCGGATCTGGTCGGGATGAAGGGGGCAGATGTGCTCTCTTTGGTGCTCAATGCTTCTTTGTTTACAACAGCAACACGAGGTACGCTAACGGTTCCCATGACGAACACACACATACACATCTGCCTGGCACATCTGTGTCAGCTCGCTAGCAGGACGGGCAAACCAAACAACGACAGCAACAACAACCCGCTTCCCTCTGCACATCTACATCAGCGAACCGACTTGACTGCCTACCTCCGACTCCACCAATCCCACAATGCCATTAGCTCGTTCCAGACAAGTCACACGTTCCGCTTGATAAGAGCCAAAATACAGGAAGCCTTTCTCCGCACTGTTCAAACCCTCCAACCCTCCTCTCACTGGTTCTGTAGAACTGCGAACCCTTCACGACACACGGTAGGAACTATCACGCCTCCGGTGAAAGCAAATCACCAAACGTCGCGCTTCAGAAGCTGAGGAAATTAACCACAAAACACACAGCGTAAACGCAACGCACCACAATGACTTAAACCGGAATAAACACAGCATATGGTCAGTTTAGCAAACTCCAAGTGTGAGGACACAAACTAAACACAGAGAAGCAGATCACGGGTGGAAACAAACTGCGTTTCATACCTTTGCAAAAATACTATTAATCCCAATGCGCCCCAGAAAATTGTGTGCAAAATATAGCCTTTTATAGATAAAATACATTTATGTACAGTCTAATCCTTAAAATATATAGCTCACTCATTTAGTCTTTAGTTTAGCATGTCTCAAATCCGTCTGAAGAGTTTAAAGTGAAAACTGGGGAAGGGCATGAACGGACACATGGATCACGTGTGTTTGCGTGTGAATGTGCACAAGCCAGAATGATTCCATTTCTTTCACATCCATAGTGAGTTTGGAAAAAATAAAACAAAAATGCTTGTGCGTTTTGAACTAAAAACGGGATGACAATTTAAAAAGTGATAAAAGTAATGAGCGAACAAAAGCTAAAACAATAACAACGATGAAACGCGTGAACTGATGGGGGGGGCAAGTACTCTTTATTGGAACAGAAAAATACAAAAAAATATAATAATATTAATAATAACAATAATAATAATAAGAAGAAGAAGAGACAGAGAGACGGGGGAATGGCAGCGAGAGATGGAGGGAGTGACGGAAGTTAGGAATTTAAAGCGCTCTTACACTCCGCCTTTACGGCGCCACAGTTAATGGGCACAAAGGGGCGGCGCGCAGCCTGGCGCAGCCTGATGAGGTCACGGCACATGTGACGGGCCAGCTTGGTGAGGCGCGTGGCCTGCAGCAGGAAGGCCTGCTTGGTCTTCACCGAGGACTTGGGGCTGCCGCTGTTCCGCACCGGCACCATGTGGGATGACTGCCGGGGCCCGTGGCCTCGAGAGCGGGGCTCCTGGGAGGGGGAGACAAGACAAAGGCATTGAGACGCACGAGAGAGTGGAGAGGATCATTGTCATTTTCAGCACCTGGGGGAAAAGCATTTTAATTAAACCAACGTACATGAAAGAGCTTTCCGCGGGCACAGTTCCCAAAGATATCCCAAAAACTTGACAGGTTGCCATGCCAATGCAATAATACATATACATATATATTTTGAATTTTTTTTTTTTAAATGACATAGAAGGGTTTCCCTTCTCCTGAGAGACAGAGACACCACTCATCGACACTTCAAGTGGACCGGAGACAGCCTGGGACTAAACTGGGTGCTCGGGGCTTACACGCCTTGGGATCTCACACTAAGGCCGAGGTATCACACGTCTTTACTGGGCCCTGGTGATGCACACACAGACACCACTCATCGACACTTCAAGTGGACCGGAGGCAGCCTGGGACTATACTGGGTGCTCGGGGCTTACACGCCCTGGGATCTCACACAAAGGCCGGGGGTATCACACGTCTTTACTGGGCCCTGGCGATGCACACACAGACGGAGAGTAAGGCACAAAAGGACAAGCGACTTCCTTACGGTGGCAGTGGGACTGGGGGGTGCCTTCTCCTCCCCCTCTGCTCGACTAGGCATCTTCAGCCCCCCGTACTTCTTCCAGTACATCCAGCAGGAGACACAGAGACGGCACTGCATGTTGGGAGGGCCCCACGAGTACCACTGAGCAGAGTGCAAGGCTGTAGGAGAGAGGGAGAGAGAGAGTGAGAACGAGAGAAAAAGAGAGAAAGATGCGAAAGAGAAGGAGAGCCGGGGGGAGAGAGAGAGAGTGAGAGAGAGAGAGAGGGAAGGAGAGCCAGGGAGAGAGGGAGAGGGAGAGACGGGGGGGGGGGAGAGAGAGAGAGAGCGAGAGAGAGAGAGAGAGAGAGAGAGAAGGAGAGCCGGAGAGAACGAGAGAAAGAGAGAGAGGGAAGGAGAGCCAGGGAGAGAGGGAGAGGGAGAGACGGGGTAAGCTGAGAGGGTTGCTCTGCACGCCCCCCCACTCTCTCCTGTAAAAGCTCTAACAGAGAAGGCAGCTGGAAAGCAAAACATATTAGTCTTATTTGTTAGTTAAATAGGCCTGGAAGAATTGCATAAGTGTTGTATTTAGCTATATTTTTGTTCAATCATCAATTTAATCCAATTTATTTCAATACCCACACATGAGGCTCAAGCTGACACTAGGAAACCTCAAGGCATTGGTTGCCAGCAGTCCATTCTATGTAATGCAATCTAAGAAACATTTAGATGCTTCGTTGATAATGAGACAAGCCAAGCTACTCAGAAATCTACACACGTTTCCCAGTGACTGCTGCTGTACGCTGTGGCGTCTCACTGAGAACTCCCTGGTGGGGGGTCAGTGTGGGACCCCCGCTCGGGACCCCCGCTCAGGACCCATGTCGTACTCACCGAAGCAGCTCTCACAGGCTCGGCCCGTGCCCGACGTCTGGTACCCGCCCGGACCGGCCGCCCCGTTCACGGTAGCCATCTTGCCGTTGCTGACAGAGATCTGGTTGGGGTTGGGCTTGTTACTGCCAAATCAGAGAGAGAGACTAAATGAGGAGACGATGAGAAATACTGAACATCATGACAATCAGAGAGATGATGAGATTAACTGAACATCATGACAGCGAGAGAAGATGAGAAATACTGAACACCATGACAATCAGACAATGAGAAATACTGAACATCATGACAATCAGAGAGACGATGAGAAATACTGAACATCATGACAGAGACGATGAGAAATACTGAACATCATGACAGAGACGATGAGAAATACTGAACATCATGACAAACAGAGACGATGAGAAATACTGAACATCATGACAAACAGAGACGATGAGAAATACTGAACATCATGACAATCAGAGAGAGACGATGAGAAATACTGAATATCATGACAATCAGAGAGAGACGATGAGAAATACTGAATATCATGAGAGAGAGATGAGAAATACTGAACATCATGACAGAGACGAGAAATACTGATCATGACAGTGACGATATACTGCACATCAAGACAGAGAGAGACGATGAGAAATAATGAACATCATGACAGAGAGAGACGATGAGAAATACTGAACATCACGATAATCAGAGAGATGAGATATACTGAACATCATGACAGAGACAATGAGAAATACTGAACATCATGACAATCAGAGAGACGATGAGATATACTGAACATCATGACAGAGAGAGACGATGAGATATACTGAACATCATGACAGAGAGAGACGATGAGATATACTGAACATCATGAGAGAGAGACGATGAGATATACTGAACATCATGAGAGAGAGACGATGAGATATACTGAACATCATGACAGAGAGAGACGATGAGATATACTGAAGATCATGACAATCAGAGACGATGAGATAAACTGAACATCATGACAGAGAGAGACGATGAGATATACTGAAGATCATGACAATCAGAGACGATGAGAAAAGCTGAAGATCATGACAATCAGAAGTAACGGGAGGCGTATGAGACCCGGGGGGTGAGACCTAACAACATGTCACAGCCCCCGACTGGAGTGAAAATGTGAGATGTGAACATCACACTTACTATGTGGGGATGTACACTTGTTTCAGCTTGCTCTCGGCTTCTGCCGCCTTCAGTCGTTTCTGAAGATATAAGGGGAAAAAGCTACGTGTCAGAAGGCATTTTTAGTTTGGCAACTCCCTGTCACATCATTGCACACCCATGACATAGTAAAAGTTTCTAAACTGCAGCGCTGCAACAGAACTCTATGTCACAATCTATCGCCATATCCCAGAAGGTTATCGTTCGCTCAATCAAAACGCTGGACGGCACTGCAAGGAACCACAATGACAACGTCACGCTCATGAACGTGACTCAACTGGACCTGTAACCGCACCGTGGCCTACCTGCTGCACGTATCTGTCTGTGGTCTTCCACATGTAGTAATACTCGATGATGCTGGTCAGGGACTTCCATGGGAGCTGGAAGGGAAGGGGGAGAGGAGTCAGGTCGTCATGCGGTGGGCCTGCGTAAACGGTGGAGTGGGTAAGTTCAGGGTAGGGACAGGTCGTCACGCGGTGGGCCTGCGTAAACGGTGGGGTGGGTTAGCTCAGGGTAGAGTCAGGTCGTCACGCGGTGGGCCTGCGTAAACGGTGGGGTGGGTAAGCTCAGGGTAGAGTCAGGTCGTCACGCGGTGGGCCTGCGTAAACGGTGGAGTGGGTAAGCTCAGGGTACAATGCACAAGTGCATGAGCCGGGGCAAGTGTGGTCGGAGGAGGGGACTGGTTTACGGAATCTAATCAAATTCGACTAGGCGATCATAAATGGCTATTAAAACCATTTTTAAATGAAATTAGATCAATATTTAGGTATACTAAAAATCACAAATAAATACTATCCCCGAAGAGGTATGATTATGGGAACTTACGAGTTTATATATATATATATATATATATATATATATTATACATATAATGAGTTGTACATTGACTAGCTAACCAAATTAACGGAGTCACGAAGGAGAGTGAAGACCAATCCCCCAGACAGACGGTAAGCAGCTTGTGTGCATTCGGCTCGGTGCAGGTGCTCCAGGTGACGGAGAGACGTGGCATTAATGAGCGTTACCCTGGGGGAGGGACGGGGACGTGGGTGGCTCAGCTCTTACTCTCCTCAGTGCCCAACTCCGCCGCTGCCTGAACGGGTCGGAAGAGAGGCGCTCCGCGTCCCCTGTGTGCCGTTCCTCTATCACCCCTGCCGATCGCTCAAGTCCCAGTCTCTCCCTCTCCTCATCATCACCATCTCTGCCCCTTTTATCTGACACCTCATTTTCTCTGTCCTCGACACCCTCCTGCTCTTCCCTGCAGCAGAGTCTCCGAGCACAGGGCCCTCCCCATCGCGCTTCGCAGCCCGGAGCCACACTCACAAAGTCTTGCCGGATGTCGTTGAAGTCCTTGCCGTACTTCTCCAGCGCCT
This sequence comes from Hiodon alosoides, assembly GCA_025775065.1. Classification (NCBI taxonomy): domain Eukaryota; kingdom Metazoa; phylum Chordata; class Actinopteri; order Hiodontiformes; family Hiodontidae; genus Hiodon; species Hiodon alosoides. The sequence goes on along the minus strand of JAOYSI010000014.1, from coordinate 819,813 downwards.
CCTCGAACAGGTTGGCTTCGGATGCGCTCCATTCCTCCATCTCGTCTCGGCACAGGACCGGTCCGCCTTGTGGTACCAGGACGCTGATGGCGCTGGACAGGTCGTAGCCGTGCCGATGCAGGGTGTCCATCGCGTGGAACTGCAGGGGAAGGGGAGGAGACGGTCGTTACGCGGGATTAGTGACTCGGACAACACGTCTAAGCACATGCAGCTCCCCAGCCAATCAGCAGCGGAGGACACTCTGACACCATTGGCTGCAGACGTGAAGCAATTTTAAAAAGTTCCTCAACTGCTTTGGGTTTCGCAAAAAGCTTGTGCATGTAGGCATCTAGACCAGGTAGTATTCGCACGATTAAGGACTACCAGCACTCTCGATCATTCCACAAATAGCTCCAAATGAGATAACAGATCCTTGGGAATTTCAGAAGAGGGACTGGATATAGACTGCGCCCATCACTTGATGAACATTATTGACAGCGACGACGAAGCGGGATGTCCCAGCTGAGGCACGGCTCTCATAGCGACACTCCGGCAAATTCACAGTGAAATTTCAAGCAAGTCATGCATTAACTGGGCCGCCAGGGATCGCCGCCAATTTGCAAACCCTCCATCCATCTTTAGCTCTACCGCCATCCCATAATTCCTCTCAGTCTCTCGTGACAGGAAAACAGGAAAGGTGAATCCAATAACAATGCAATCAGTCATAGTTTTCGGGTATTAGATTATCTTTGAATGCAAGACCCAAATGGGACAAAATACTGATCAGGTTTGACTGGTCTTAGGCAACAGGGTGTGTAGAGGCCTGTCCCACTTCGTTTGTAAATGACACCCACTCACACATACCGTGCCAGGAGTCACATTCCTTCAGGTGGTGTTGATTAATTTTCCTTTCATATTAAAAACTCCAACCTAACATGTTGTTAGAGGCACTGGTACTGGTCCCCAAATAATTACTTCATTACTTGAATTAGGTTACAACCCACAGGTTTTTCAAGGGGCAAGTCAAGAGGGCTTTTTGAAAGAGAATGACCTAGCTAAACTCTTTCTATTGACTAAAACATTACAGCGTACACAAGATCCATTGAGAATCAGCAGTATTAGAAAATTAGAAAATGGAAATCTATTGAGTATTTTGTAGTCAAAGCATTTTCAGATGTTTTTAATAGCGTTGATTCTTAATGGATCTCAACCCTGTGTACACTTCTATAATTATATATATATACACATATATATATATATATATATACACACATTATATATTATATATTATATATATATATATATATATATATATATATATAATCAGTCAGTTCCAGGTGTGGAGCTCCGGATGGCTC
>JAOYSI010000014.1:792595-810511 GCA_025775065.1 Hiodon alosoides | reverse complement strand
TAAATAAGAGAGAGAGAGAGAGAGAGAGAGAAATACTCACACATTACTATTCAGCATAACGTCGCTTATCTGGGATTGGTAAATCACAAAAACATTTTATGATCTCAAATTCCCCGCACAGATTTAAGAAAATGTACATACATTACGAAGAGAACAGTTTAATTTGCTGAATTATGCAGAGAAAAAGCATGTCAGGATTCGACCAGAACTAGATTGGATTTATAGTGTAATAAGTGAGCACACAAAAATACAACATACTATTGACACATTTGCATCTACCATTTCATTTTGATATGGGAACACGATTTTTTCACAGAGAGGGTCTGATGATTCACATTGAGTAAAAGGTGTGGTGTCTCTGAAAACACTTTGGCGAGTTGTAAAACTACGGGGGGGGGGGGGTGTTCTGTGTGATTGCACTGCTCAAGCAGAATGCCAACAGTTTTCAGCTGTTTCCCCCCCCTGAATGCTGCAGTACTACTGAAGAAAACAGTACAATGTTTCAGGTTTTTAAATTTAATTTAGAGGGTAAAATATTTTCCCCAAATGTCCTGATCATGGGCACCGGCGCCCTTTAATAAGGGTATTAAAAGGGCCTTAAAAGGGTACTCTTAAATGAAAGATAATAAAATTCACACTAAATTTTGCATAATGCCAGTAAATCCAGTACATTTGGACAAAAATATCATTTTAATTCTAAATTTGCTATTTGCTATGGCGAAAGTTAGCAGGTACATCGCAAGTCACAGCAGGTGAAAGTAATTTTCTACAAAGACAAATCTTATCTAATCGAATAACACTGACAAAAACACCACAGAAAAACTTTAAAATCCTGTCCCTTCATGAACGCTGCAAGGTGCCAATGATAGAAAATGTGGTTAAGTGGATTAAAACGGAAACCTTCCACGGTTTTATATTTTATAATAGGAATGTTGCACTTTAACCTCATACAATGTTCTTATTGTTTATCGTTCTAAAATAAGAACGAGATGAACATGTTACTAAAACAAAACTGTTTCATTACACAAATTTAGCTTTTCATGATTAACCGCTTTTAGTGAACAAACCGTATTGAAAATTAGAATGTTAACATGGAATTTGAGTTCATTAAGATGTGATAGAAGTCACAGCACCTAAGACTTTAAACCTGTTCATAGTGCATAATTATTTCTTTTTGGCATTGCATTTCTCACATAGAAGTGTTTTTTTTATTGATACAACCATCTTTCTCAGAGGCTTTGTTAAATGTAATTATTACCTTATCGGCTAAAATATATGGCTATAAGTTTTTTGGCCATATCACCCAGCACTAGTTATTGGCATATTACACATCTAGTAATTCACCCTATTAACTAACCTGCATTTTGGAAAGGCTGAATCGACCATGGCTAATATCTAGCAGGGCAAAGTCATTGTACCAAAGGCTATATATAGTTAGCCATTTCCAGGCATTTCTAATATGGAAAAATGGCACCCCGGCTCCAATTACAAGATTACATGCTCGACAAGAGCAGCAGGGATTCAATAATTTGAAGTCTACATTAGCCACTCGGAACAAACTAAACTTTCATATCCAAAACCAACTTCTACATACCATTTTAAAATAGATAACAGCATTTTTGTTCTTTGAAGGGCCACTCACTTTCATCAAGCATAAAGCCCATCCATAAGCTTAATTCACTTGTTACAACTATAATCTACACAGGACAATTGTGTCTCAGACCTGAACCTTTGGAGGGTGTTATTTAAATATGTAAGACAGAAAACTGGCTTTATAGACACTTATACAAGCTGCAGAAATTGCATGATCGTGTATTCATGACTAAGGGCTTAATACAGATAAGTTCAGCTTTTGGTTTTGAACCGATACAGAATGGAAAAATCTAATTTTCTTAAAACCCCAGCTGAACTGGGTATGTTAAGCGTTTATATCTGGAAAAACCACACATCTGCTGGTATGCTGTTTCTCAAAACGACTGCCAGTGTAAACACACCAAACCCAATTCCTCTTTCTACATTCAACAAAACTAAAACTTAAGACTGAAGAAAATTAGCTTTGAGGCAAGACAGGGTGAGCAAGGCACCCACCAAAGCCTTGTTAGCAGATTTGATTCCCAAAGGTTTAGCACATTCATTGCTTGTGAACACTTACTAGTGCTGGAGAAGCCAGTGGCGGTGGTGGCCTGCATGGCCTCCCGTCGGTAGTCCCTGTCTTTGGGGAAACTGTTGACCACGGACAGTTTTGTGGTGTCTTTCTGTCTCTGCTCTCTAAAAAGAACAAGGGGTGGGGCCAAACAGAATACAGGTGTCCAGTTATTTTGACATGCAGAAAAGAAAGCTGTGATTTATAGAGTAGACCACTGCAAAGTACCTCTCCAGCCACTCTTTGGGTTTTTCCCACTGGGACACCTCAGTTCTGCAGTTGTAGTAGTACTTTTTCCCAGAAGAGCTAATGTGTTCAGACCAGTCGTCTGGGGGTTCATAAGGCTGGGGAAGAAACAGTCAAATAGGTCAGAAACATTTGAAAGACAAATTGATACCAGACTGTTGCAGTCAGACACTTAGTCCCTTGTATAAGAATTCAACCCCCTAGACATTTCTGCACTTTGTAGGCTAAGAATTCAATTGGATTTTTAGCATTTGTTTTACACAAAGTATCACGATCTCAAAATAAATACATCCGTTCCTGGAAGGCGTCCGATTGTTAGGCTGCATATCAAATAGCATCTGACGACCAAGGACCAATCAAAACAAGTCCGGGACAAAGTTCTGGAGAAGCACCAATCAGGGTTGAACATCCTGCTGAGCACCAATATAAAAAAATATTTAAAAAATGGAAATATGGCACAACCGTTATTCGAGAATCTAGAGAAGGCCATCCACCAAACTTAGTGACCGGATAAGTAGGGCCTTAGAGAAACAAGCAGGAGGCCAAACTCTGAAGGAGCTGGACAGACCTGCAGCTGAGATAGAAAACTGTCCATTGGACAACTACAATCCAGGTGCTAAATAAGGTTGGGATTCATGGACAAGTGGCGTGAAGAAAGCCATTGCTGAACCCCTAGCAAATACTGTTTGGAGTTTGCCAAAAGGTATGTGGGAGACAAACAAAATTTAACTTTTGGCCTTAGCGCAAACCGCTATGTGTGTCACAAAACCAACACTGCTCATCACCCAGAGAAAAACATCCCCCACGGTGAAGCATGCCGGTGGTAAAATCATGTTGTTGGGATGCTGTCAGCTGCAGGGACAGGGAAACTGGTAAGGATTGAGTGCATGATGGATGGAGCCAAATACACACAGCCAAAGCTACACTGGAGTGGTTTAAAACTAAGTACCTGCAGGTCTTAGAATGGCCAAATTAAAGCAGACCTCAATCCGAATGAAAAGCAGTGGAAAGATTAGAAAAATGCTGTTCACCAACAGTCCTCATCCAACCTGAGAGAGCTTGAACAATTTTGTCTAGAAGACAAAACTGCAGGATCCAGATGTGCAAAGCTGGTAGAGACTTACCCCAAAAGACAACTGTAATTGGAGCCGAAAGGTGGTTCTACCAAGTATTCACTCAGGGGTGGCAATACTTGTAACCAAATGTCTTTTTTCCATGTAGTCAACATAAAAATATGAAGTGTCAAAGTGTTAGATATGTTGTGTAAAACTCCAATTCCAAGTTTTAACAACAAAATGTGGCACTGTATCAGAAGGCTACAGTGGGCTCAATTCCGATTCCAGTTCAGAAACAGACCACGGTAATGTGAAGCTTAACATTCTTCAATATCAGCCTGCCAAAAGTGGGTCAAAGAACACTGATCACTTAAATCAATTTCATCAAGTTTTCCAGTCTCCTACAAAAATAAGTAAATGCATAGTGAAAACTAGGCAAAAGAATACCAATAATGCTAAAGAGAAGGTATGCTCACTACAGAGATGGATGCTTAGCTCACGCATAGCTCCCCAGCTACATATACAAGTAGCTGGCAAAACGTTGCTTATTCCTGAACAATAATGGAACATCTAGAGAATCTAAGAAATCTATTATACATTACAAAGGAAGTAAAACAATTTTTCATATTTAGTCCCAATTGTTCTTACACACACACAAATACAAACACCACCATCTCGGTTAGAACAGCCCTGAATGGCATTTCTGAATCATTTCATGTTCATCAAGATAAATGTGTAGGCTATTAAAATTGATTTATCAGTCAATCTGTAACTTGAGAAATTAATCGGAAGTTACAATGAACTCTTTCTAGTTGGATTCTCTCTTCCCTAGTCCCTAACCAAAATGTATTGTTTGAGAGGAGAATGTGTCCATGGGAATGACTGATTAATATACACTTATATTCAACACTGCAGGCAATGATTTCTTTGGCAAGCAACATCCAATATCAAAAGTAATTTATTGAGACATGCCGCAGTATAGTGCCCACATAAGAGCTTTGTTAGAATTACAGGTTTCTGCAGTACATGATAAAAATAAATACATTTATTTCATTCCGTCGACTGCGCTCTCACTGAAAGCTATATTCATATACGAAAAAATCCTTAAATTACCATTTTGGCTGACCCTTACACTGTAGAAGGGCAATAATGAAATAAGTGATACCAGAAGGCAGTGTACTCGAATACACAAATACTAGCATACTCGAATTCCAAACATGAACAACCCACTTCTCAAAGCTGATTAACAGAACAATCGACCATAGTGAATACTTACTGCATCTGATGTCTTGCTTGGATTAGAATGTGAATTTGAGCTAAGAAGAGCACTGTGATTCTGTGAGTTTTCCTGCGGAGAATAGCTGGTCCCTAGAAGAGAGGGAAGCCACAATGACAACTATACAAACGGGTAGCAATAGGTTAAAATTGGTATCTAAATGCCCCTCAGCTTGCGCCCTGCAAAATCTACCTACTGAGAAAAGTATATATTTACCGTCAACACAATAGCACACACTAAATTCTGTTTGACATAATAAGAATTTATTATTAAAGCATGGCCACCATCAGTCTCAGTTTTTTGGTAAACAGTTCTTTAGCATGCATCAGCTAGAGATCAGCTTTACATTTATCATCTTTGACTAATCAGGCCAGCCAATAATCAATCAAAATAAAGAACCCCTGCCCCTCAACCATTTTCATTTTTTTTTATGTATGCAATTAACAACTTCACACTAAGTATGCACAAAAGTGATAGATTTATTAAGATTGCAACATGTGGGTCAGGGTCCAAAATGCATCTTGTGTAAGAGTTAATTCAAAAACACATGTTCCCCTGAGATATACATGCCCCTGCAGTGGCAGATGCCTAAATTGCTATTAAGTACATATTTGAGAATTCCCATTAATATGCATGATCAGCAAAAACTCATGTCATCAACTATATCCTGCATGGCTTTCAGCTTTTCATGGACCTAAATCTTGTTATTGAATTATTCAACATAATGAACTGGATCCAGAATAACCGCCACCAACCATCCTAAGTAGTTTGACATAAACAGTCTTTAAAATATGGCAGATTTAGAACCAAGATGCACTAGTTCCCCATTATTGCAGTTATAAATTGCAAAGACAGATCATGCTGGAAGGATGCTAGATAGACTTCCTAAATTATTCAGTTTATTTGCTATAATAACCTTTCTTCAAAAGGAGCGCAGTTTGAAACTGGCACAAAAATGCTGACAACAGATTTTATATATGCCTCCTTTCCCATGGCACCACTGTACAACTGTTTAGCATCTATGTTAGAGGTCTCAGTTACTGCAACTTCAGGTGCATGAACACAAGAAGCAAGTGCTGAAAGAGGCAGGCGAGAGAAGTGACTATACACATAAACCCTTGAGCAGCAGATAAAGTGAAGTCCTCCTCATGGCTGGAGTTGGTAAATAAGATCTACTGCCGCAGAAGCCCAATAACTAGGCCAACTGAAAGGGATAGAGTAGCCCTGTAGGGTAGAAGCAGTGACTCAAAAACCATTGGCTTGAAAAAAGCACCTTCAACCCCCCCAATTTTTTTTTATAAAACTGCAGATTTTTATTGTTGATTGAGAAAAAGGGGAAAATATGGCTAAAATTGCTACGAGTGGGTGCCAAGAAAAGGAATGCCTGGCGTTCATACAACCTGAAAGGCATTCGAAGTTTAGAGACTAAAAAAAAATTAAGTATGAATGGATTACCATCTTCAACAGAAGCAATGAAGTTAGCAGGTGTTTGATGACAAACCTTGAGCCACTCCACTCTGACCTTATCGGAGTAACGCAAGAACAATTCAAAGGCAAAGTGCTCTTAATTGATAAAGGAAAAAAATATATATATTGTCTTTTGGGTACGACTTGGAGAGTAGCCTGGCCAACTAACTGCAAGAGACTTCAACCAGGTTTAGCGACAACAGATCTGCCCAAAAAATCTATTTTAAACACTACTTATAGCGTGCGACAATTGAAATACACAGCCTGGAACAAGTTATAAATCCTAAATTAAAATACTGCACTGCAGTGTGGGTAGCTTCAACAAAAATGACATGTCAATGCTCTATGGCAACCTATCCTACAATAACGAAGCACTGGGAGGAACACTCCCAAAACCAAAAGGTCAGTTTTCTAATGACAAAGGGGCTCAATGGGGCTGCAAAAGTACCCATGCACTTCCAGGAAGGACAACAGAGACCTGAGAAACGTATTGTCTGAGAACTCGTGGAAACCAAAATATGACAGGGAAAAAATTACCCATTTGTAATTGTCAGCTGACAACAAAGGGAGCAGGTTCAACAAACCATAGCCGGCAGCTAGGGAACCACAACCTGCAAAACACTGCACTGAGAGGGAAAGGCTACCTTTAAATACTTCGGGTAATTCTAGTCCGGTACTCAAAGGCCAACTGTCATAAAGAGGTGTTCTAACAAGTATTAACATTTACCTATGTGTAGAACATTAAAGGCCAAAAATAAGTAAAAATGCTGAAAATTAACACATATGAGCTGTCACACATTGAAATGCAAACGGTACAATACCAAAATTGTGTGCTTTGGATGGGGACACAGATCGAGCAAAGCAGCAAGTGGTTATGCTTTTGACCAACGTGAAAGAGTAAACAGTGCAAAAGGCATTTACAATTTCAAATAAGCTTGTTTTTAATGATAATGTAACATTTGAGGATGATGGTGCTTTACTGCTATGGTCTTAAGTAAATATTGTGGCATCTCTGAAAGGGTGCACTGATTGAAATTACAAGTCATCTTGAAATATGTGCTAAACTTAATTTCTGTTTGTAAGACAATTTGGGGGGGGGGGGGGGGACAAACGATTTTAAACAAACAAAAGTTTATAGGCGATACTAAACATTTTCCTTACCAAGGAATTTCTTCTGTGTTTTCATGCAGAAGGTGAACAGGACTGCAACCGGCACAGCATTTGACTGCCTCTTCCTTTACCATTTCCTTCAGAAAACTTATTGTATACTACATGAACCACATTCTGAAGGTGTTTATTGCGTACCGGTTTATGGATGAAATTGAAAAAACCAGTGAGCTTCAAGGAAATGTAAGTGACCTGGTGTCTTGCTTAGTAACCACATGACACCAAAGCCTTTTATGTATAGAGACAATAATCTGGAAATTATGCCACATTTTGATCCTCGGTCAGTCGAAAAATGTTTGGTGCAGGCATTAACTAGTAACTATAAGAGAGGGAATCTAGAATGAGCTTCCATGCAGACCTTCCGCAGTAAAACAAAGGACATGTGTGAAGCTAATGAAAATTTTATTTATGGGGCCAAACTCAATATAAATAAAGCGTACATTAATCCCCTTAGCAAAAAGTGGACAGCAAACCAGATTGTCATAAAAGGCATAGAATAACTTATTCTTAAACATTGTTAGTATGCATTGCCCAGGCCTACCGTCATTTAAAATAATGATCCCCCAGTAAAAAACTGCTTCTTGACAATTTTTAGAAATCAATAACTTAACATTTTCCTCCATGAACTCTACAGTACCCATTTGTCCTCTAAACCCAATGGTAATAGCAAGTATAAACTTTCACCGTCTTCGACAACCAATAAGGTTTTCTTCAGCATAAAACAGGTTAACACTAGTCACTCAGCATTCAATTTAAACATCAATATGTTCGATCTTGGACTTTCTTACCTCCATCTCTCTCCCTGACTCGATGTGCCTGAACTCCTTTCGCCCTGTTTTGCCCCGTGCCGTCGCCATGCTTGTTTTCAGGACTGTCAGATCGCCGAAGAATTTTGCAAGGTGGAGTGGGATCTGAAGAGTCTCGCATCTTATCATGACGGTGGTCGCTGGCTGGATGGCTCTTTGAAGGGTATTTAAGAGTCTGCAACACAAATCAGAGCACTCAAAACGGTTAACTGTAACGCAGCTGGTCAACTAAAACACATCCGACAGGTGATTATGCCCTTAAATTCACCGTTGCAGGTACCAACAGACAGTCGACTGTTTTAATAATATAAAGTAAAACAAAGTGTAATACTATTAAAATACGTTGACTTAAGTCTCGCGTTTGACTGGGGATTCATCCTACGTCACAGGTTTGTAAAGAGCTAAAAAAAAAACCGTCGATATTAATTCGCGAATATATCATATACTATGCTATTGACGGGCAATCCGAAATCATTACGATGTCTTATTCATACATTTTATGTTTACATTTCCTACATTTCAAAATTACAACAGTGCAGATAAAGGAGAAGAACGGCAAATCACAATAAACGTTTCAAGTCGAGGTTATGAAACTTCGATTAAATAAAATATCTGCTTAAAATCCCTGTGACTCCGAATAATCTTGCAGGGACTAAATATCTGTATAAATAATTAGCTTGTCAGGTAGCTAGATGACGGGCCTTAACCTAGCAGGCACAATTAAATCTAGACATCTATCAACTCCATCTGTTACAATAAACTCGACGGTCAAAATCGAATACTTTATTTAGTATACAAAATCATTAGTTCTAGATTATATGAATTTCTTTTTGTTTGTTATTCAAAACAGGATTACTACTTTTCGATTTTTTTCCGCACTGTGGCCTGTACGTGATACAAAAGCCTGCGCTAGAGTGCCTCCCTTTTTAATCTTTTTTATCTTCTACCTGAAAGGGTTGGGAATCCCTTCTGTCGTTGCACCTACAAAATAAAAAGAAAATGATTAGAGTTTATAAATGAACATCAACAATACGGTACAGTTTGACGAGCGCCGAAACCGCTTCCCCAAGTTTCTACTTATTTTGGTTTCAATAAAAATGGCGGATTGTCAAAGCGGAGAAGGAAAGGGGAAATCTGAATATAAAACATTGAGCTGTTTACCCATCACTGAGTCTCGGTTGTTTCCTTGCATACATTACCATCAATGCCGTGTTATTGTGTGTGGAGTGGATGTGAAAGATGGGCTACTTAAACTTTCGTATTTTGTTTTGTTTTTTTGCTTTCGGAGACCCGATTGCATCTATTATTTCAATAGTTTGAGCTGCTTCGCTAATCTGAAGAGCGCCCTCGGTCCATCTCCTACTCGTACACACTAAACTCAGCTGCTATCTACACAAGAAGCTCAGCCCCACAGCTGCCCCGCCTCTCCCTCCCACAACTACATCCGGGACATTCGCATATTCGAATCGGCTATCTTCATCCGGTAGCCGAAACCACGTTCATATTTCGCGAGCCTCCTTATCTGGGGTTCCCTGTGTATGCAAGTTTTTGTATCAACTCAGAGTTCCTTATTCATGGTCGAATGAATAGAATAAAGGTGTCGGATTTTACAAATTTTGACAGATACCGCTTAATTACTCGGTGTTTGCCTGTGAATAGCAAAAAACGCCTGTTGTCCTCAATTTGATAATACATCTTTTTTTATTTCATGTTTTGACGCGATTAAGATGCAATTGGTTTGGAAAATTGTAAAAACCTGTATTTTTTCCGTATCGAGCATTCAGAGTAACGAGTAAGGCCCTTGTCGATGTCTTGTCTCGACTCTAGGGGATAACGTCACCTTCTACTACAGACTCTTCCTTCATTTAACAAACCAGATAAACAAATCAGACACATTTGGTTGGAACAAAAACCAACACACAAACTAGGCCCCTAAGACCAGGATTGGGAAACAATTCACTAAGCAAAAATAACACGATTGTGAAGATATGAACACTTACGGCATAGAACAGGTCGGTAACTTTCTTCAGGAGTACCGCGGTATTTCAAGGTGTCTCCAATCTCAGTGAAACATAGTATCTGGAGCATTTGCATCAATTTAGTGTTTGAGTGGAACGAGAGTCTCGGGTGCTCCTGCCGACTGATGACTTATCACAAACTGTACAGGCAACAGCGCCTATTCATTTAGCGGCTTCTTTATTCCACTATTAAACGCCGGACCAAGTCTGATGAATTTATAGGGTTTTGTGATGTAGTATGTATTGATAGGGTACTTACCGAATTTTATTTTTTAAAAACGAATCGAGTAAAAATACAAAACGTTACAATTTTGATGTTTATATTTTAAAAAGTACCTTAAAAAGATATTGTAGAATTGTGTTAATTTTTATTTATTTATTATGTTAAAATGTATTATTAGTTGTGAATTATCCTTTTTTATTTCATATGATCTACTAATTCTATATGCCCTCTGCTGGACAATTGGGACGTACTTTCGTCTAGTTGATAAAATCGTAGCTCGCACAACATTTGAGTACAGTGATATGATTTTTTGGACTAAAAAAATGAAGATTAGGCCATTAACACTTTTCTTCTACACAGGGAAAGTTATTACAAGAGAGTTTTTTTTTTTTTTTAGAAGAGAGTATTGCATTAAAAATAAGTCATATAAGTTATTGGTGAAATTTTTAAACAAGCCGCTTATTCTCTCTTCCTGACTAGGGAAGGTTTTTAAATCAATCCGTCCAATGGCATGATTGAATTATATGACTTTGCTGGCATTCATTATTGAGCAGTGGTGGGGGAAATTACAGAGGTTTTGACCATACTCAAACACATACCCATCACTCTTCTTGATTCTCCCAGATGTCTTGTCACACTACTCTACTGCTAAGGAATGCTGTGCATTTATAATTTTTTAGCAAAAAAAGAGCAAAAAAACAATTTTCTTTCGCTGAATTGCTGGATGTTCCTTTCTCTTGTAAGCAGGTTTGGTAGAGGGGATGATTGAAGGAAAAACAATTGAAAAGGGTCCCAAACTACTATTATTAAACATTTGTGCCCTTGGTCAAAATGAAAGGAAGGCCTCTCTGGTGGTCACAAAGAAAGCATGTGGCTCAGCAATTTGGTCAGCAATACATTCTGGTCAGAGGTCATAAAGTTGATGCCTTTTTGTTAATAATTTCCAGAACATTACTGCAGTGGAAAGCAGAAATCTGTGAGAACACAGATTGAAAGTGTAAGGTCCCAAATAAGTAAAGGAATTACATGTATTGAAGCTACTAATTACAGCTGTTTGACCACAAAATATTAAACAATCTATGTTTTTAGATTTTAATACATTTATAGGCCTATACCCACAGATGCCAGTCTATATTTGTTCTTATTTAAGGCAGGTTTTCCCAATCCTGGTCATGAAGGACCTCTGTGTGGTTTTTGTTCCAGCAGAGCACATCCAACATTTGCCCTCATTTAACTAATCTAGTATTGAGGTTGCTAGCTATTTAAAGAGAGGTGGAACCACTCTCCAAGGGGGCCATCCAGGAGAAGAATTGGGAACCCACTGTTTTTGATGGTGAGCTAGCACCTAAAGGAAATGTTTGGTTTGATCCTTACGAGCCCCGATATCTGAGAGGATATGTTGTTTATAAAATGTGTATGTTCACAGAGCATCTTAAAACACCAATTTGGCCAATTTTGGTAAATTGTCAAAAAGAAAACCCTCCTTTTAGGAGGTTGTGACACAAACCTCCAGTGGGATTAAACATTTCACTGTTGTCAAGGTTACTTCTCAGAGCAGGTTGGTAGATTGTGCAGAAAGAAATCAATATACGCTGCTCTTCCAGATATGTTGACTGCTGATGTCAGATGAAGTAATTAATGCAGTTCCTCCATCCTTACAGCTCTGTGTAACCATGTTTGCTATCTGATGTTATCTGTACCAGTCAATGATTATTATGGCTAATTCACCAACATAGAAAAAGCAAACCAATGTGTGCCAATGTTGAAATTTTATGTAAGACGTTTATATAATTCACCAAAACGACTTTTAAACCCCTTTACCGCCTTTTATTCTATCTTATTGTCTAGGAATCTCGGTAACATTAATACATTCAATTAAATCAATTTATTATTTAAGAAATGTGTTTGGTTCCTATATCATTTGAACGGAACAAGGAATAACTAAACATGTCAACGGTTTTTAAGGGAAATTTACTGTCTATTTAGTTTAGAATTTCCTAAAACAAGACTCTCATTAATCCTCTCGGGTCATTGTAAATAACACCAGGGGTCGCCATTTATTTACTTTCATTTACAGATGTACAGGCGAGGAATCACATTCTTAAGATGAAACCGGTATAAAAAGCACATTTTCCAAAATGTACGTAAAATAATTCTTGTAGAATGAATAGAATTTATAAGGTGGGGGGGAACCTTATTGCTAATATTTAAGAGAAGTCACCGCATGTAGCCTACCCGTTTTACCTACCAATTTGCCTTAATAAACAGTCCGATAATTTTGTATTAGGGTTATGCTAAATAACATTCGATTAATATTACACTTGTAATAACATGTTAAGCATTATCATATAATTTCAAATGCGCAAATGTCAGGTATTAAAAACGTAGATTTATGTAAACTTTTAAAAAATCATTTCAAATTTCAACACAAAATGAATTATTTACTCAAGATGACCTCGAACTACTTTTTATTTTAATTGAATATTAGTCTATTTTGAACGTCTGTTTTAATTGTGTTTTGTTTGACAGAAGCGAGAATAAACATTAATTGGCATTCGATGTGATGACTTGTACCATTAATTTTTTTGGATAACATTTATTTTAAGCAAATCATGTTCCCTCTTTCAGATCTGAATATAACAAAAGTGACTTTTAAAATATGGGCTTTTGGCAATAGTTGGGAATGTGTATGTATATAATACGACGTATTCTAGAAGAATATAAATAAAAATAAAAATAACAACAATTCATGTTAAGGACTGGGTATGAACATAAACCGTAAAATGTAGAATTTATTTAAGAGCATCACGGTACAAATCTTATTGTCTTTTGAGTTGAGTTAGGTACTCTGTCGAGGTGCCAGGAGCTTGGAGTAGGCGTTTGATTGATGAAGAGGGAATGCCACTGATACAACTGGGTTAGGACCTGATACCGCCCCATAAAATGAATTTTAGCCAATCACTCAAAGTTTTGTGATTCTAACTTCCGGTAGACTAAGCCGTTGAATGGGACTCGGATAGTGCGTCTGTTTTTGAAAGGGCAGCGTTGGGGGAAGCAAGGATGCGGTTTAGTTGCGTATGGAGATTCTGGGAAAGCAAACTCTGAAATTCTTCACTGCCGAATAGCCCAGGTTCGTAAATTGGCAAGCTCATCTGAAGTTTTGATCGCCAAACTCTGCAAGAAAAAGTACGAAGGGGAGTGACAGTGAGTTAGCTACCCAGCTACCAAAACAGCCTGACTGTAAGTGCGCTAAATAATTTAGTAACGTTTCTCTTTTATTGCGAATACACTTAAACCTGGAGCGAAATTTAAACCGATTCAGTTTAGTTAATATCTTTCAAAGTCAAGGGATATATAGGTTCAAAAGTTTCCCCCCTTTTTAAACAAGTTTACTTGTGCAATCTCGGTTCTGCGATTAGCTAATCTCTTTGTAATGCGTGCGATGGGATCTAAAACGACTCGCTATGTCTTAAATGTGACCGCGCAGCCCTGAAGTCTATAAGATGAAGTTTGAGTGACAGCGACTTGTTTACAGTGAGCGTTTGAAATTTAAATGAATCAGCTCGGGCAAAGTTTTAAATTCTTAGGAGTTCCCGTGTCGCCGCTGAGTTCGGCACAGGTAAACGTTTTTACTGTAGTAACCCCAAGGTACTGTTCTAGCTAGTTTTGTCATTTGTGTACTTAGGGAAGCAGCGTCCTGCCAGAGTATGATGAACTGTAAGACAGGACTGACAAGACTGATTTTTTCCAGCGATCTGGTTGAGTAAATGCTGCCTTGCTACAGTATTCTTTTGCTGAATATAGAATTGGAATTCCTCTCCAATTCTAGGATTCATGTCGTTTTGTTAAAAGGCTTGACCAAAGAAGTCAGGGGCTATGTCATTGGGTTGACAGGTGCCATAAATATCAATATATAAACTATTTTTAGCAATAGCTAGCATGTTTAGCCCTCTCTCTTATTACTTTTGTCAGATAATCCTATAGAGCAAAAACTTGGAATGATACTTATGACTGTGAATGTGACCTCTCTGTTTTAGCAGGTGACAGTAATCCAATAATGATTTTTAAAATTATGTATTGCAACTAAATGAGATTTAAAATGAATGGCAACAACCATGTAGTTCGACAAGTTAACTTTCAGGGCTAGTTACTAGTTCAGGGAAGATCCCAGGACACACATGGTTTGAGAACAGGCTTTGGTTCAGGATAAGTTATGCCTCTCACTTGCACTGCTTGCCTTGTTCCTGCTGCACTTCCTGGCGACTGTGCTGGAAGGTAATTTAAAACGCCAGTCGGGAACTTGTACTGAAGTCTGACTCCAACCGTCAGGCCTCAAGAGTGCTCACTCATGTCATTCATTTGTGTGTTGGCTGTGAGATCTGTTGTATGCTGTGCTTTGGGAGCAGTTCATTGTCGATTCACTCTGGAAAAGGCAATATGTTCTGCGCTTTATGACAATTTTTTTGTAAAAATGCGCTATAACAAATAAAATGTGAGTGATTGATTGTTTTCACAGGTAGTCTCCTTTTTGTCTTTTTTCTCTTCTGTTTTCTCCGTAATTTTCTCTGTGAATTCTGTCACCACATGCGGGAAGGGTGCTTGTGATCCCAGTTGCTTGTGAGCCACCCATCTTTTTTACACTCTGCAGGCTATACTGCAGGCTATATTATGGGTTCAGCACAGATTGTTGGTGAGGCACATCCCACTCGAGGGCACTGCAAGCCTGCAGGCATCCGGGAAGCAGGAGATGGTCGTTATTGACGAGCCAAAAGTAGCTCTGCTGATTTAATCCACCTCAGCCTGAGTGGCATTCTGCCAGTCGTGTGCTGTTGTGGGCACAATCAGGAAATTACATGAGCTGGATTTGAACCTGTGAATTCCTGCTCATATGGCTCAGTCTGCGCTTCAGTCTGCGAGAAACAAAAGCCTTATCTTTTAACTGTTTCGCAACTTAAAATGTGTTGTTAGTATGGATGAAGGGCGGTTATTGCCATTCTACACTTTATAATTGAACACAGGTGCTATTAAAAAGCATTAAATGTGCTTAGTCATTACTGCTATGTCAAGCTCTACCTCAGCTCCTGACCATATTCACTATTCCTTTAATGATAATTGGTGAAAACTTAATATGACAGATGGTTCCATTGTCTTCGAAGGCAAGCATCAGAACAGCGCACAGAGGACCTATCTGAACATTTAATGGAGGGAGCCATGATATTTCATTAAATTCTTAGGAGGATTCATTGCGTTCATCTCGCAGTGAATTTACTTGGCCGAGAAGTGCTCCTGGCAATCTCCTCTCAGGGTCATGAGGGCGAGTTGTGATTCAGTCGCCTTTGATTTAAACTCATGTTGGCATCAGTGTTTGGGACAGGCATGAAACGGTGAGACGAAGGCAACAGCTGAGGACCCACGTAGGTCAACAGCTTAGAGGGCCACTTTTATCTATTTTATTTTTCAGGTGCTTTTATCCAAAGCAAAGGCTTTCAAGGGCCTCTATTCTAAACATGTTCAATGCCAACCGACCAGATGATCACCATCAGCAGAAAAACATGTCGAAAAGGTCTGCTACTGGTCAATATGGTACTCATTCTTGAGCATTGTCTAGGAGCTGGTAGTCATTTGTAGGTACCAGGCCAATTAATGGAAGTCTCATTTGGATTATTTTCCATCTATTAATAACATTTCTTTAAAGTATCTTAAGGAGAACATCTACACAGATTTTGAATAATGTCTTCTTTTGGTCTGGGTAAGGCTTCTCTTTTATTAGATTAAAAGGAGTCTTACAGGATTTGTTTGCTATAGGGAACCATAAATAGGATAGCTTTGCATTTGTTGTATATACCCCTTCTTTTCCAGTGGATGCTGTAACAATCTGCTCACAAGGGTAACCTCAACTGAAAACAAATGATGTTAGGTTGTTAAGAAAATATTTTGATGACATTGGTATTGTTCAAAGGCACAGCAAAGCAGGTGAAAGTTTTAGATGAAAATTAAAACAAAAAATTAGAAATTTATTTTGCACATACCATGATGTTCAGACAAAAACATGGCAATAAGTTCAAGCCTTAAAACTTCAGTTCTGCTTCCTGACATACAGTCTGTCTTTATATTGGCTAACGGGGCATAACTCAGATAATTTATTCTGAATAAGCTGAGGAGCAGTCCAAGGCTGTTGTTTTTTAGAGTTATTAGCCAAAGCGCTACTTGTGTTTCAGGATCACGAGTACGATGGCTTGGAGTGACGTGCTTCCTTGTCAATATTGAGTTACTGCAGGGCCTGCATGAGGACTGCAGGAATTAGTCCACCCAGCAGATGGTAAGTCATCAGATACTGCTGGTCATAAAGTTCCCGTCATGACCTTCAATAGTGGGCAGTTATTAAATGGGTAACAGGAAACTAACAGACGTGGGGAAAGGGAAGCACATACGGAGAAAGTTAATCCACATTTCTAAGAGTCATTTGGTGGTGGCGGGAGCAATCGACCACTCGTCAAGCGACTTTGGGAGTATCAAGCCCTCCATTCTGTTTGATTGCGTAAGGAGCACAAATGGCAAATGTTTAATGGAACTCTAGAGCCAAGCTGATGGGGAAACGGATGAGCAGGGAAACGATCGTAAGAAAGCAACGTTGATGTGTTCTAACGTGCTCTGTGCTTGTCATGGAACAGCAGCGGTCACAAGGCTTGTTTATCCTTTGATTAAATATTTAGGAGGATTTTCCATTGAAGGTCTCTTGAGTTATAATGACAATCCTCTGTATGGCTTCTCCATAAATAATTCAGCTATTCTTAGAGAATTAAAAAAATCATTGATGCGAAAAAAAATTGATGCGTTATAAGGCGACTTGATGCTGACAGTATCTGTTTAATATGAAAAAGCCTATTTTAAAATGCAGTATACTGTCCCGTCATGTTTCATGTTGGTACAGTAACACTTGTATAGCAAATTGGTTATAGATACACATTAGCACAGTTAGCATGCCATTAAGTGTAATCTGAATAATGGCAACAGAAAGTCAGAAGGGAAGTTACTTTTTAAACTGAGTGTATACTTTGTTTTCATTACTCTCCCCCTCCCTGCTTCAGCTTTTAGGATTGTGCTGATCGAGGTTTTTCTTTCTTCTGAGCCGGGGAGGCTCCTTTCAGGCCTAGGCCCCGGGCACGCCACCGTGTCTTCTGTGTTAATCCCCTCTTTGTGGTCCTACCTTCTGAAAGGTTTGGCAGCTGCGGCCCCCGCACTTGTTGCCATTCCGTCTCCTGCTGCTTCTCCTTAGTCAGCTTCCCACCTGCACTCACGCACACTGACCGGGCTCTCAACCGGACTGGACTCCCCGAATCTGGCTAACAGCAGCATAGCTTGTTAGTGTGCACCGTGTGATTGACCTTCGTGGGGCAGCTGTGGGCAGTGACGGTGGTGGTAGAGGGTGTTTGTTTGTGGGGGGGGGGGGGGGGGGGCGGGGGGGGGGGGGGGGGGGGGGGGGGGGGGGGGGGGGGGGGGGGGGGGGGTGGGGGG
>JAOYSI010000014.1:760294-792495 GCA_025775065.1 Hiodon alosoides | reverse complement strand
AATTTATTTTATAAAACTTTTTATTATAAAACTAAAATAAAAAATTATCACAACCACTATTATTCCCTTTGTTCTTATCATTCTCCTCTCCCCACCCTCACTGCCTGTTTCATTTTTTTTTTTGCCCCCCCCCCCCCCCCCCCCACTCATTCTGTTCTTTAAAGCATCACTGGGCCATCATTGACTAAAATCAGTAGGCTATCAGTTTTATTTTGATATGCACTGATTTTTTCTGAGTAAAGCTTTTAAGATTTTCACTAGCCAATCAATAAGTTATGATACCACATACCATGTTTGTCCTTGAAGTTAAGAATGGTATTTATTTATGCTAACATGATAATGTCAAACAATATTTATTAGAACATCAGGAATCATCAGGAGTAGTTGCTCGCTCCCTGAAACATTATCAAAGCCTCAGATGGTCTTTTTAGTGGTGCATAAATCCCTATAGTGCGGTGTCAGCTATAATTTGGGTATTCGAGAGGGGTGTGTGGCTGTCGAGTTCGCAATTTATGACTCTAAATGGTTATTTAAAGATATGGAAACTGCACTGTTCCTGCACATCCCAGAATCTGTGTTACCACAGCTTAAATTGAAAGTTAAGCCCATGCCACAGCCTAGAGTTCCAGCGGTGTTTTGCAGCAACTTTTTAGAAAACGTAAAAAATTGAAATAGCAGATTCAGCAGACTTTGTGAACACGTGTTGTTCGAACAAAAGAATCTTTATAAAATAAGTTCATGGCTTACCAGTAATTATTGCATGCCAAAGCTATGGATCTGCTTTTGCGGAGTTATGAGGTTGAATGGCAATGAGTGAGTGATAAATATAGAAGGAGGAATGCTCAGAGCTGCATATCAAAATTTGTGGTCTGTTCCATTGAGAAGGCCTTTGAAGACTTGTGTATGGAGTTCATTTGCTTCTTCCTTACCCGTCTAGCCTGTTTTTCTATTCTGGAGTTCCTGGTCTCATTGGAGAGGACTGCCATTAATTTGAATATGTTTTTACTGCAAAACCAGTTTTCATTTGTATTCTTGGCCCAAGGTATGCTGGAACTGCTCTGACATACAGGTGTTTGTGATTCCTGAGGATGAGCTCTTTCACGTTTCAGTAGCTTTCTGGCTGTGGTTGCTATGATTTGTTGATTGTGTGTGTGCGTCTATTAAAGTTCCTACAGTGCGTTGCGAAAAGGAAATTTAATTCTTCACATGTCCAACACCTGAAAAGGCTATTGACCTTGTAAAGAATATTAAATTTACATTTCCAGCGTCTCACTTCTAATTGTCTATTTGGTACCTTAGGCCTTCAGTAAGATCTAAACTCAAAAGTTCACAAAACGAACAAGAAAAACCCTCAAGCAAACCTGTTGTTTGCGAACTCTGATCACAATTAAGCACTGGTTCTGACTACAGATTAACTCTACGTCAATCATGCATTCTTTACTTTCAGAGTCCCACGGAGTTCCACTCCGTTAGTTTAATCAAATGTGGTTGTGTACAGTGACAACAATAACCTTCATTCTTGCCGTTGTAGATCAGTCTCCTCCCGAGGCTTTCACCCCTAATCTAACTGACAATCAATGGCATTCGGCTTGATATTGTGTGGAAGCCACACTACCCGTGAATGACAACTGGGTTGTTAACAGTGGCATATTGTCTGGTTGGGCCCGGGGGAACACTGCCCCTACAGTATGCCTGTATCCTCCGTATATGCTCTGGCTGCCTTGGACCCCTTCCAGCCCCATGCTCAGCGTCAGATATGGCGCTGTACAGCGCTTGTGTTCCAGAGGACCAAGACCTGGCCAGCGGGAAAAGCGGTCAGGACCTTGGCGTCCCTCTCTGGGTCTCT
The DNA here is from genome assembly GCA_025775065.1 of Hiodon alosoides. Taxonomy (NCBI): domain Eukaryota; kingdom Metazoa; phylum Chordata; class Actinopteri; order Hiodontiformes; family Hiodontidae; genus Hiodon; species Hiodon alosoides. The sequence goes on along the minus strand of JAOYSI010000014.1, from coordinate 790,649 downwards.
GGGGCGGGAGGGGATGGGCAGCCTTATCAGAAGCTGGTATGGGGCTCTTTGTTGTGATGGTCACAATGTGGCATGCAAGCATGGCCGGGAGAACGGGCACCCAATTGTGGGCCACATTTTGGGAGATGACTGGAAATTACGGCACGCTGTCATCCAGCCATGTCCATTGGCTTGCCAGGTTTTGTATCATACTCTGGGTCAGGTTCTGAACACTGTAGGGAGTGATCTGTTTGCTTTGTCCTCATGGAGAGTAAACTGCACAACGCGCAGGATGCACTCCACCCTATTATACGGCTACGAAAGCATTTTACCTGTAGCTTTCAGGTCACTCCGTTTCCTTGACCAAAACAGATCCATCTACCTGTAAAATATAAATTGGCTGGAAGAAAATATTAAGAGAGGTTTTACCGTCAGACAATTTCTGTCTATATCCTCTGTGAATTAAAAATGGTATCTAAAAAATTTGGATGGCAAAAAAAAATTGTGACGCGTAAATCTGTAAAATGGTGAGGGTATTTAAAACTCACATGTGACCTTAAACAGTCCATGTTTGATACTTAAGTCTTTAGATTTAATCACTACAGATTTAATGATGAACATGAAGTGTGCTACATATGAAAGTGAGAAAAGAGATTTCCAAATGTGAATTCAGCTGCTCTTTCACACTTGATAGTCTCTCTCTTAACTCTGGCATGTGGGAAAAAGATTCCCTACCTATTATCACAATGGACAAATGGGAACAGTTTAAACCAGTAACTTGACTCAGCATATGTGGGAACTCCTTCAAGACTGTTGGAAGATCATTCCAGGTAACAACCTCATGAAGCTGGTTGAGAGAATGCCTGGTTGAAGAGTGTGCAAAGCTGCCTTAAAGGCAAATGGTGGCTACTTTGAAGAATCTCAAATATAAAATATATTTTGATTTGTTTAACACTTTTTTTGGTTGCTACATGATTCCACCATACGTAATATTTCATTGTTTGGATGTCTTCAGAACTGTGTGTGTGTGTGTCATAGCAGCCAGCAGTGAGGTGGCTGAGCACATGGGGTTATTTGGTGAGCCATGTAAGAGTTGCCTATCCTTCACTTATCTGGTGGTTTTTGCTTATTTTGAAACTGTTTCTGACAGGAGTTGAACAAGACCCTGCGATATCGCTTTTATTTTCCATGTTTTGTCTTGGCTCAAAATCTATCTGAACTTTGTCCCTCAGATGTGCCCCTGTTTGGCTCCAGCTTTGCGGTTTTCCTCACCAAGTCAGAAAAATTACTTTTAGTACTGGAACGTCGCAACTGGGTTTCTGTTTCTTTGGGAAAGTTACAGCATGCAGGTAGCCAGTGTTTCCTGCCCTTTGGATGTCAGTTGAAAGTATCTTTGCATTTTGCTTAACGGTGCAACAAAAGTTGGATTGCATTGGAGTTGGATTGAACCAGCAGTCTTTCGTTTTTCCTGTCTAATATCCCTAACTGCTACACTAATGCAGCCCACTTCCAACTATCAATTGTCTGCATTTCCTACCGCTGTGTGTAACCAACTCGGACTACACGTCTGCGACTCATGCTGGCTCAGAGCAGCCGTGGAAGACCAAGCTTCAACTAAAATGTCTTTCTATCTCTAAGATAAACCCCTTCTCTCAACATCTGCTCTGCCTCCTGTAGGAGCTTGTTTCATACTAGGAAGAACCCTCGACCCCTAGCTGCTGTTAGTCTGTTTAAACCCATGACCAACAGGGATCACTGTCACTGTGGCCAGACTGTTGATGTAGTTTCTGGACAGCCCCAGGACTAAGCTAGCACCCTGACTGTACCCTAACCCAAATCCTCTGTTTTCTTTTATTACCACATGGAAATCACAAATTAGGGGAAAAAAAAGGAAATCAGACTATGACAGAAAAGTGTCATAGTCATAGTCATAGTCAAGTGTTTTATCTCCTGTAAATCAAGTTTGTAATATCAAAAAGATCCAAGTCCTCATTACACACTGTCACTGTCGATGATCAATGGCCGAAGCTAATTCTTTTTTTTCTGAACTCCTGAAGACTTTTGTAGTCCCATTGGCACGGTCTGCACTCTGCCACTGAAGGCTGCTACCTATCTTCTATCTATCCATGCTTCCCGTATTTTCCTACGTTTGGATTTTTCTGTGAATGCGTTTATGCATCGTTTCACCAGCTCTGCAACAGAGTTCCTTTCAGTAAAATTCTCAACCTCGCCATTGTCTCTGAAATGTCTGCATTCTCTGCTCTAAACACATATCACAGTAGTCTTTTGTAATGACTTCATATTGTCGTATTAGTTGTCATTAAAATTAATTAAAAAAACTAAAAGCATGAACCAGAATAGCTCTGTTTTTGTGTTTTTGTAGGTTTTTCATTTTCTCAGTATATTTGCTATTTAAATTAAATCTAGGATTGGTTATAAATGTTTGTCATCCCCTATACTCTCTATACGCACCTGCATACTCTGGGAAAAATTTGCAGCCCTCATGAAGTTGCAGAGGGAAAATGACAGTATGCTACCCTATCTTTCCTTGCTGTGCAACCCATCCACCCGTGGCAAAACATGGCTTATTCATCCTGATGATCGAATTTTCCCATGATTCTTTTTAATTCTCTCATAAAAAACTCATGTTATATTTATGATTGCAGCCCTCTTCTTCAACAGCTACTTGTTCTGATGGAGTAAAGGGAAAATGACAGAATGTTAACCTATTGCCCATTGCATGACATTACCTTGCACGTTTGGATGTAGAGTGGCTTTGACGTTATCCAAGTGCATCTGTGAAAATGTGTTGAAGGACGAGCAAAAATAGTTTGTTACAGTTTGACACTCTTGATTCACTGTTTCATGATCACTTCTTACTCTGCCTTGGGAACGTAGCCACACCCTTTTCGCAGGGAGGCCAAGAGTGAGAAGCTATTTGAACAGTATTGTTACTTAAGTCATTGGAAACAAAGAGGACTGTTACCGCTGGCTTCTGTTAGTGACTTACAAATGATGCATTGCATTGCTGTGGAAAATAGATTTCAGTGGGCGTTTACGCCTTCTGTGTGAATTAGTTTGTTTTTTGGATCAATAGAAATATCTTTCTCAATGCTGCAAACTAATTTTCTGTAGTTTGTTTTGAATAATGTTTCACAAAACATTACTTGCCGTTAACAATGGACCAACATCAGTTAATGCACAAAAAAAGTTTCTGCGTCCTAGTCGGAACGCATTCAAATTTTGGCAACCAGCAATGAAACTGAGAGCTGGTGGATGAACAGAACAGAGAAAGTAACAGGAAAAACAAGCTTTAACTTTTCAGAGACCACGTTTTGCATTTGGCCTCCGCCATCCTGGAGGAGTCAGGCATAGCAGACCCCGATAGAAAGATTTGTGTTCCTAATTTGCATCCAGTATTTTTGATTGCTGTTGGTGTGAATTTGGGCTTTATCCTTGTATAAACAGCAGCTTGTTAGTAGCAGGAACTGTTCAGATCAGTAAATTGGTGCTATCCGACACCACAGCAATTCCCAAGACCACACTGTGCATCTCTTGTCCTGTCAAGCTGCTGAGGACTGCGATATATTTGTTCCTAATGTTAATATATCTAGAATATTACAGGATCTCTATAATTCTGCCTTTTGCTGTTTTAAAAAGTGTTCCCCAAAATCTTAAATGCTCAGCAGTCGTTATAGTGACTACTTGTTTGTATTGGCATAGCTTGGTAAACAACGAACACTTCAACGTAACTCACAGAACAGAGGGAGCTGGGTTATCCTGTCTAGGCAGGAAAGCAGTGGAACTCCGAGACCAGCAGTGGAACTCCGAGACCAGCAGCGGAGCAATTTTCAGGGCTGTGACAGGGGCAGGGGGAACTGAGGGAGGTGGGTGCCAGTCCTCTCGCCACATCTTTATTGAGTGTTTCCGCTTGCCTGAGCGATTTGGGTCAGCAGCGGTGATTAATGGCGCAATGACAGGTCCTGCTAGGCCCTCCTGCTTTGCGTCCGAGGACAACGCGGCTCATTGTTCCACCATAGGACGCGCTAGCGGCACGCACGTAGGGCCACATAAACGAGTGGCGCTCTCTGCTGCCCTACCTCGTGGGCCTCAGTCCCATCATTCAGATCTGTTCTTTTCTCTGCAATACATCTACCCAGGGAGGGCCTGCCCCATGGCAAAACATTTATTCACTATGATTATTGATTTCCTCATGATTCTTTTCTCCTCTGATATCCCACACTTACACACCTCTTAATCATTGAATTCAGGTGTTTCATTCAGTCCCATTGCCACAGGTGTATAAAATCAAGCACCTAGCCATGCAGTCTGCCTTTACAAACATTTGTGATACAATGGGTCGTTCTAAAGAGCTCACTGAATTAAAGCGTGGTTCTGTAATAGGATGCCACCGTTGTAACAAGTCAGTACATTAAATTTCTTCCCTCCTAGATATTCCACGATTAACTGTAAGTGGTATTATTGCAAAGTGTAAGCATTTAGGAACCACAGCTACTAGGCCACGAAGTGGCAGACCACGTAAAGTTACAGAGCGGGGTAGCCGAGTGCTGAGGCGCATAGTGCGTAAAAGTCGCCAACGCTCTGCTGACTCAATAACTGCAGAGTTCCAAACCTCCTCTGGCATTAACATCAGCACAAAAACTGCGTGCCGGGAGCTTCATGGCATCGGTTTCCATGGTCGAGCAGCTGTATGCACGCTACCACTGGACTCTGGAGCAGTGGAAACGTGTTCTTTGGAGTGACGAATCACGCTTCTCTATCTAGCAGTGTGATGGACGATTCTGGGTTTGGCGAATGCCAGGAGAACATTTCCTGCCTGACTGCATTGTGCCAACTGTAAAGTTTGATGGTGGAGGGATAATGCTATGGGGTTGTTTTTCTGGGGTTGGCCTAGGCCCCTTGGTTCCACTGAAGGGAAATGTTAATGCCTCAGCTTACTAAGACATTTTGGAAAATTCTATGCTTCCAACTTTGTAGAAACAGTTTGGGAAAGGCCCTTTTCTGTTCCAGCATGACTGTGCTCCAGTGCACAAAGCAAGGTCCATAAAGGCATGGTTGGATGAGTGTGGTGTGGAAGAACTTGACTAGCCTGCACAGAGCCCTGAGCTCAACCCTATCAAACACCTTTGGGATGAACTAGAATGGAGATTGCAAGCCAGACCCTCTCGTCCAACATCAGTGTCTGACCTCACAAATGCTCTTCTGGAAGAATGGGGAAATATTCCAACAGACACACTCCAAAATCTTGTAGAAAGCCTTCCCAGAAGAGTGTAAGCTGTTATAGCTGCAAAGGGGGGACCAACTCGATATTAATGCCAATGGATTTAGAATGAGATGTCATAAAAGCTACTGTAGGTGTAATGTGTAGGTGTCCCAATACTTTTGTCCATATCGTGTATATTCATGTTGACAATTGTGGGGAGGTTTTCTACAGTGTAGTGCCCCTTTGCTACCTGTTTCCCAACAAGTAAACGGAGGGCCTCAGTATGTAAATAAGCCTAGACAGTTGGCACTTAGCCAGCTCTTTATGAGAAATGGGTGTGAACCAGGAACTGCTTCCCCCCCCTCCTCTCCCAGGTTTTTGACCCAGCACTGTGTAAACATTTAGCCTGTTTTATTTGCCATGGTCGATCCCTGTGAGTTTTTCCTACTGCTGTTTGGCAGGCAACGATGCTCGTGGCTCTAAGGGGAAAATTCTAAGGTACAGGGTCTGTAGCCTTCGGGTTTGCCAATTTGATAATCGCTGCTCTTGTACGTTTGAGACAGAGAAGCATGCAACTTGGAATGCAACCCTGGTTGAGGTTGTTTGCTCAGCAAATGTATTATGAGGTGATGTTGGCATTTATTTTTTATTTTTTTATTCAGCAGAGATGTTAAAGCATCTTTACCTGATGTTTATTCCTGGCCTGTCGCAGCCCCAGCCTCCACCCCAGTCTCATGAATTTGACCACTCTGCCTTGTACTTTGCTAGGAGGGACCGATCATATGGGCCACGAGGCCTTCCTGTTCATGGACTGGAGTTGCCGTTTCTGTTTTCAGATACTGTAAACTAAAATGTTTTGAAAAAAGCAGAGATGAAAGGTGGGTTTAAAGGGGTGGCTATCAAACCATGAGGTTTATAAAAACACTGCCGCCCCCATCACAATTGGTAAGATAACCTCCCCAAGGATTGGCCATTTCAATGCCCTGAGCGCTGGTGACACAGACAAACTACAGCATTGCTCAGCTAATTACTATTAAGTTATAGTTTAGGATGTTCAGCAATATCATTTTAGCCTAATCTTGCACAGAACTAAGCTGTCACAAAAAAAAAAAAAAAAAGTTTTGTATTTCTCCTCATCCCGGCTCCGACAAGCCCGTTTGACCCCAGGGTAAGTACATGACACATCTTTAATTACGTTTTTAGCATTCCTGTCTGTATAAGGAATAAAACTGTATAAAGGAAAAGGCAGCCTTTTATGTATACGTTTCTCAAAGCAGGGTCTGCTGGGCAACAAGGCTCTAAAAGCTTTCCGAAAGGGGCCGAGGACATGCAGTGAGGCCTCAGAATCCGACTTCTCACCACAACCAAACTGGCATGTTTTACTGCTGTACAGATGCTAATGCTGCTGCTGAAATCGGATGAAGCCAGATAAGAGTAGATTTTATTTCAGTGTTACATTGAAGGGTGCTTGGAAGGGCTGTTTAATTTTTTAAATTTTTTTTTTACTCAAATAAAATAAGCAGATTGAATGAATTACATTACAATGTCATAAAAACTCTGTAGATTTAAAGCCTACAGTAGGTTAATCTGAGATCTAGACACTGTTGAAATTAAAGTGCCAAAAAACTAACCAGATTACCTCAGCCTTTTTTTTCTCCTTCTCGGAATGGTTATATGAAAAAAGAAATGCAGTTTTTTCCTAACTGGTACCACAATCTAGGGATTGATTTCAGTGATTATACTTAAAATGAATAAAATCTTCTTTAGAAAACGCCCTATTTGAAAAAAACCAGACAAAGCATACCACCCTGCTCCCTAATGTGTATCCAAGTCTGCCAGAAAAACCTGCCAACAAGTAACACCAACCTATTTTTAATTTTAGAAGCAACGATCCCTAGAGCATCTCGGGTTTCGGCTATTTCGACAGGTCATGCCCTCTGGTTTTAGCCTCACCCCTCTGTGTGTACCAGCACACCCGGGACATCGCTTCACTCACTCAATTTATTTATTTTCCTCTTTCTTTGTCAATCAGTTTTAGCTTGTTTAGAATAAAACGATCAACAAAACAGAAATTCCTTTACAAAAAACTTTTCTGATAACACAGCCATGATAACACAGACACAGACATAAGCATATTTTTGTGTATCAAGTTAGTCACCCAGTTCCTAATTATCCTTGGCTGTCCCACCAACACACAGGTTTGCATGCCAAGTTTGAATAGGAGCTAGAGCACCTATGAGGTTTTTGTATTCGTTTTGTCATGTGCTTCCGAGAGTTTGACATCCGGACAAGAGTCTTAGGTTTCGCTAAGTGCTCCTCCTGTGAGAAAAAAGCGCGTCTTATTTAGTGAGTTTTTATTTAGTAAGGTTTTAGTGATTGCCGAGCATATGACGAGCAGATGCTCTCGCTTATCACTGCCACATACATTTTTTAAAAATAGGTTATGTCAAGGTGTGCTTTAAAAAAAAACAACAACCAGGAAATAAAGTCCATATAAAACAGAAGTTCATCGCTTCGTCAGCCAGGGCCATGCAGAGATGCAAGGGGATCAGATAGAGCTCGCTCCCACTCCCGTTCACACAGTGGCTCCCAGGTGCCATTAATCGGGTGCAGTGTGGTGAGCTGTGTCAGGAGGGGAGCTGGGAACCCACGCTCTGTGGAGCTGCATACTGAGACTCCCTGGGGCTGGGAGGCGGTGGTTCTAGGCCATGGTCAGAGTGTGGGGAGTGCCTCGGAATGGTGACGGGGAGGGTACCAACAAAAGATGCCCTACTGTGCATCATCTATCTCTTACTGATGCCAACAATGATGTGCCCTTTCCCCTGCTATTTTTTTCTTCCTCGTTGCACATTCCATCCCGTTTTCAGGGCTGGCCACACTGGGCACCATATTTCAATGAGAATGCTTTACTTTTGTGTGGCTGATATTTGAAAGGTAGCGTGGTTCGTACCAATCTGGTTTTGCGGCAGTTTGAATGCGTTGCCAAACCTGACCTTGTTTGTCTGATTCATGCTGTATTTTAGGATGAAACGTCTCATTTGCGAATCCCTGTTTGCCTTGGACTTTAGCTCGGTGTTGAGCTCCAGCTGGTTTCACCAATGTTTTCAGGCCTGCTTTTCGCTGACACTCATGCCTCCGTAATGCCGTAGCTGTGCTCAGTTTGTCTCCTGTGCACCTTCTCTCATTACGTATTTACAACTGCCTCGCTCCAGCAATTGTGTCCAAGTTCCTGGCACAGCACCCTATTGCTTATCGCTCCATTCAACGACAGCAGGTGCAGGAGGGCAGCATTTTACTGAATTGAAGGCTCCAGGTGAAAAAGGATGCTTTGTAAGTTAAGTGGAAGAGATAGGTGGGATCTAAAGTGCGTCATATTCTGCGTATAGCATTACTGATTATCTATTGAGTATTTTTCTGAAATAATATAGGCCGTTCTGGATTTTAGAGCATACAAATCAGAGGTGGTGGTGATGCAGAATTTTGGGAAAAGGGGGGAAACACAGACTTCTTGGTGCGTTTTGAAAACATGTATAAAGTGACTTTCAATTTAGTTTAAAATGAGTTCTGATCTCTAAGACGGTCTATTGTTCCTGCTGAATGGGGCTTCAACTGTGAAACCAAAGATGCTCTCCAGTCTACGCAGTGACCGCCTGGAAAAACTGATGGGGCACCAAAAGAGTACGAGAACTTCGAGCGGATTTCAAATATTTGATTCTCAGGCAAACGAATTCGACAATTATGTCATCTGTACAAATAATTTTTCTTGGTGTTATTTTTAAAATTTGCAAGGTGACCATTCGGTTGCGCAACCCATCAGTTCAAGTGCCATAATTTTGTATGAAATTTCTATAAAATGTGTTAATATAAGTAAATGCATGGTAACCCTATAATGGCGCAAATAATGCGCTACAATGTTGTCTTAAGCTAGTATATGGCACAGTGTAGCTAAATGATTTTGTATGAACTATACGCATTTTGTTAATAAAAATGTGGCTTAATAAACTCATACATTATACTATCTCGAATCAATTAATTTATTTTAAAAGAAATTCTGTGACCTCAACCTGGTAAATGTTCTGCAGGCACTCTCTCCATCTCTCTCGGGGGGCTTGCTGGAGGCTTTTTGCCAAAAATTAAGGCATGTATGTACATACAGTGGAAATATACAGTCAGGTCCATAAATATTTGGACAAAGTTATTATTTTAGCTGTCTACCAGTTTAAAAAAAAAGTTTAAAAATGAACCTGACTTTCAGCTTTAATTTGAGGGTATTTACATCCAAATCAGGTGAACGGTGTAGGAATTACAGCATATGTGGTCCCCCCATTTTTAAAGTGCATGTTTAAAGTAATTAGACGATTGGCTGCTCAGTTGTCTCAGCTGTTCCATGGCCAGGTGAGTGTGGTTCCCTCATTAGTTCAATTACATGTAAGCAGATAAAAGTTCTAGATTTGATTTAAAGTGTGGCATTTGCATTTGGAATTTGCAGTTGCAGTTAACCCTCAATATGAAGTCCAAAGAGCTGTCACTTCCAGTGAAGCAAGCCATCATTAGGCTGAGAAGTCAAAACAAAACCATCAGAGAGATAGAAAAGACATTAGGTTTTAGCCAAATCAACTATTTGGTACAACCCATTTAAAAAGAAAGAACGCACTGGTGAGCTCAGGAACACCAAAAGGCCCAGAAGACCATGGAGATCAACTGTGGTGGATGACAGAGGAATTTGTTCCCTGGTGAAGAAAAACCCCTTTTGCAACAGTTTGCCAGCTCAAGAACATCTTCCTGGAGGTAGGCGTATCTGTGTCAACAATCAAGAGAAGACTTCACTAGTGTAAATACAGAGGCTTTACCACAAGATGTAAACCATTGGTAAGCCCCCAAAAGAAAGAACGCTTTACAGTTCTGGAACAACATCCTATGGACAGATGAAAGATCAACTTGTACCAAAATGATGGGAAGAGAAGAGTATGGAGAAGAGAAGGAACTGCTCATTATCCGAAGCATACCACCTCATCTGTGAAGTACGGTGGAGGTAGTGTTATGGCATCGGCACGTATGGCTGCCAATGTAATTGGTTCCCTTGTATTTATTAATGATGTGACTGCTGACAAAAGCAGCAGGATGAATTCTGAAGCGTTTCGGGCTAAATTATCTGCTCAGATTCAGCCAAATGTTTCAAAACTCATTGGACGGTGCTTCACAGTGCAGATGGACAATGACTCGAAGCATACTGCGAAAGCAACCCAAGACTTTATTTAGGCAAAGAAGTGAAATGTCAATCACCTAACCTGAATCCAATTGAGCATGCATTTGACTTGCTGAAGGCAAAACGCCCCAAGAACAAGCAGGAATCAAAGACAAGTGCTGTTCAGGCCTGGCAGAGCATCACCAGGGAAGAAACTCAGCATCTGGTGATATCTATGGGTTCCAGACTTCAGGCAGTCATTGACTGCAAAGGACTGAATTTTTTTTATTTTTTTTTTTATTTTTATTTTTATTTTTTAAGAGGGAGCCCAAGAGAAAAATTATACCCAAGTTTGTGCTTCTTTCATTTCTTAGTTAACAGGAAAATTGGGGTTAAAAGTTAAACTTTTTGGCCAACATGGACCTAACATTGCGTTCCACAGTATGAACGTCATACCAACAGTCATAGTATGGTAGTGGTGGTGTCATGGTTAAGGGAAGCTTTGAGGCATCAGGACCTGGACACCTTAGCATCATTCAGTAACCATGAAATCTGCTCTGTATAGAAGAGAATTAGAGAATTCTCCAAGAGAATGTCCAGAGTGGAATCTGAAGCACACATGCAAGTCTACATCAGAATGGTTGAAAAACAAGAAATTTACATTTTTGTAATGGCCTAGTCCCAACCTAAACCCCATTTAGTTGTTGTGGCAGGACCTAAAACAAGCACTTCATGTTCAAAAACCCACAAATGTCACTGGGTTGAAGCAGTCCCCTACGGTACTGTGACAGACTAAACGATAACTACAGGAAGGGTTTGGGGCCAGTTATTGTGGCCAAGTTTTGGATGCCAATGGTGGCTTAACTGGTCGTTGGATAACCCTTTCACATGGGGCATTCGATGTTGCATTATTTATTAAATAATCTGTATTTTGTGTTCGACTTCTGTTGACTGATATTAGGTTTTGGTTGAAGATCTGATAAGTCAGATGAAGAAATTCGGATGGGGAAGTAGCTATTCACGGAACTGTATTTATGTTTTGCTTTCAAGAGACTGAATATTTTGGTGGATTGCTGATTTGTCTGAAATGGAAACGCAGCCGACTCTAAAATCTAGTTACATGCGTGTAGGCGCACAAAACCAGAGGGCCCGGCCAAATGTCTACGCAGTTCTGGCCTTTCTCACACAGTGGGAGAAGGAGCTGGCCTCACACACTGAGCGAAAACGACAGTCCATTCACTTTCCTCTGATTAATAGTTTTGATTAAACAGTAAGTTGGTCAATAAATAACTTCTTTTGGGGTCTGGAATGAACAACGTGTCTCTTTGTGAACCAAGATCGTTGAGAATTTACAGTGATCCTTTTTTCCCAGGATGAAAAATGAGGGGACGTTGCCGGGAACCGCCGCGCACATTAAAAGGAATTCAAATGACTCCCAGATTTGGAGATGCATCTCGTTTGCCCCTTTACATCGTCTGCTTGGGTGTGTTTCAAACTTAAAAGCTATTTAAAGCTGTCTCTGCTGGCGTGTTTTAAGGGCTTCCTTCTGCGCTGGTAGCCAATACAGCTGCTGGAGTGCCTGTTTCAAATGGGTGCAGAGGAAGTCGTGGCGTGGCTTTCCTTCTCTTGCCTGCGTACTCTTCCTGGGTCCTGGAGAGAGACCCTAGAGCAGCTTGGAGTGTGGCTCTTTGCTTGGTCCGTGGCCCACGCTGGTTAAAGTCGAGGTGAAGATACATCGCATTCACAAGCTCTTGGGTGAAGGCTACTATATCAATTATACTCATGTCATATCATCCGTTTACTTGAACCGCTCCAGCGTTCTGCATATGGAAGCCCAATTTTAATGCAGTGCTGCTCGTCTAATCTGTCATTCAAATGAACGGAAACCAAGCCAGTGACTCGCTGATGGTAGACGTGCTAGTTTTAAATGTTGCAGTGCATAGTAGTGACATTATCAGCTTCCAAAGACCTTACCCCTCCCAGAAGCCTTCCACCTATTTGTGGTGTCCCAAAGCAGCTGAATGAAGTTTCAAGCGACAAGTGGAGTTCATACCCTGAGCTACTTGCAATGTAGCGTAAGGTGCACAATAGGTGTTAAAGCAAGGGAGTGTGTTACTGTCTGCTGTGTATGCTAACAGGTTCTGATTCGAGTGGTCACTACAAATGCGGTGATGTACTCTGTATCATCTGGACTGGTGTGCCAAGACTGAACAGCCCAGATCCCAGTCAAGCTTAAGTGCCCAGGTGGATCTTGCCCAGCCTATATGAAAGCATGTCAGTGAATGGTGTGTGAGAATAGCCTGTGCCTCCACTCTGCACGTTACTGGACAGTATAAATCATGGCCCTGTTTCCAAGCAACGTAGCGACATGTATTTCTTTTTTTTCTTTTTTTATACGGCAGTAGGCCAAGGACGAACGCAAGTGCTACCTGCCTCTCCTTCAGGAGGCTTACAGGAAAACTGGGCTACCAATTGAGGTCTGATTAAAACGACTCCAGTTATTGCCGCTGCTGATGTTAAAAATAAACATCTCTAAGCACCGTTTAATTTGGAAGGGATTCGATGCTATTATGCCGCTCATGCGAGTTCCCGCGTTGTTTTTTCCTTGCTTTTTGTTTAATGAGGTATTGCAATAAAGCAAAATGATTTTCCTCCATTCACCGCTTCCCAGGGATAAGGCTCGAGCGTGGTGCTTTAATTTAATTAAATATTAATTCTGGGCCAGGACGCCAAAACACACAATAAAAAGGGGGGCCACTAGATTTAGTGAAGCATTAAAGGGCAGCTCTTCCCGAAGCGTTTGGAGTGGGGTGGGGGGGGGGTATGGCTATACGGCACTGATTTGCCCACGCCTGATCCGCTTTGAATAACAAAAGCGCTGGTGAGGGGACGGAATCTCCGGTTTCCGTCCCTCCTCTTTTGGAAGGGGCGAGGTCCGCTTTCCGAGGAGGTTGTTGACTCGGTGGGCCAGTGCGTTAGAGCAGTGGGCGACGTACCTGAGTTGTCGATCAGAAAGAAACCATTTCATTGTTTTGTGTACAATCAGCCCCCCCTAGTGTTTTTCTTGTGTTGTTGCACTTGGATTGAGATCCGGCTTGTGCCGAGTATGATGTGAAGTCCCTACTCTAGGCTCTTCTGTTCACCTAAGTGCATCCCTTTAATGAGTTCAAGGAAGCGGTAACACCGAAGCAATCTGTTAATGATGAGGTAACAAAGCTGGGGGAAGTAAGTCCTTGAGTCTTTTATATTCCTCTCTAGTGTCGGCTGAGAACAACAGATCGGGTTCTCACGCTCCTTTACCTCTTTCTGTCCCGAACAGGATATCCAAGGCAGAGCTTAGGGGTGCGGGCATGTTTGGGGAGGAGGGATGTGGCCAAGGTGGTGACACTCTCTGTGTCCTCTGGTGTGTAGGAACTGGCGAGGCCTGAAGGGGACGCTCACTCTGGCGCACCAGAGGCTTGCTGTTGGAGCTGTTGGAGCTAGGTTTTCATGTCCCATCAGGTGAGTCATGCTCCCATCAAATGCAGTGTCCATATTACTGTATTCCCTTACTTATTCTGTAACAATGTATGTGCACTGTCTTAGTTTTATTTAATTTAGGTTGTACATGAACCTATTTTTATTTCTAATAACATTTTATTGATAAGTTATTCCTAATAGAAAAATGGGCAGTCAGAAATAACAAGCAAGGTTTTCATTTGAGCCATTTTCTTATGTCAACCATTCATTATCACGAATCACACATTTTCTGAATATAATCTAGATAATCAATAGGAAAAAGGGGGATTCAAAGTTGACGGTCTCCGCGGTTACACACTCGGCCATAGAGAATTCAATAGCATGGGTAACAATGACAGCTGTGACGCGTGGGAACACTTTTAATCTGAAGTAAAAGGAGATGGTGTTGTGGCAGACGGTAAGCATGGCTGGATTCTCTACTGCGTCAGATGTGCTGGTGTTTGGCCTCACAATTTAAGCATAACCATTCTGTATCAGTAAAGGTGGTAAAGTTGGAAAAAAACATGTGCACCCTGAGATGGCATGGCTTGTTCTGATCATTTGCAGCCTGAGTTTCCATACCTGTAGTATCTGGGAGAAAATCGTGTGAAAAGCATGACTGCTTCAGTGACTTCAGTGCTCCACACGGACTATTAAGTCATGCCTTTAAATACTTTGACATTGTTCACGCGCCTCCTTCCTGCTTACGACTCAGTCGCTCTGAAGGCTTTCTCTGTCTGTCTCGTGCTTCGGGATGGAAAGGGGGCAGGCGGAGCGTGATGAAGTCAGCGAAGCTGAATGTAAGCTGCGAGCCCAGGCATCCATCCCCCCATCAACTCAACGCCTGGCGTGGTGCTGTATCTGGACAGTCCCAGCGTCTCTATCCCTTCTCGCTGCCAAGCCAGGGTTGTTACTCAGACCTGGCCGGCTGATTTATTTAGGAAGAGAAATCCTTCATAAACCTAACAATTTTCAGGCCTTTTGGTATGTCCCTGTAAACAAAGTGCAATCCGCTGACCGTACGGCGTGGCCGGGCTTATGCAATCTGACAGGGTTATTCTTTGGCTCGTCTCTCTTAAACGGCACCAAAGAAAGCTTTAATTCAGCTTTTTATTTTCCACAAATGGATCAGGCAACAAGAGTTCTCTATTGATTTGTTTAAGGAACCTGAGATTTTTTCCGTCTTGTATCTAGCATTTATGTGTAAACTGGACAGCTAGTCATACATCTAGTAGGATGAAAGTTAAAATATGTGTCATAGGGGTTTTTCTAAGCCTGCAATTAATTACTGCATAAAAGAATGAGGTGCGTGTTAAATGGTGAATGATTTATTATTGTTGCATACCATGTCTTCAGAAAAATGAACATAACTAGTTGTAGAGTATGTTTCTTGGTTTAATTCTTGCAAGCCTCATAGTGCAAGTATTTGTAAGGGGCTTTTATTGCATGTGGTTTACCATGTGGTTGTGATGTTATGTCTAATTTTATATACGTAATTGTTCATTGACTGATTTTAATGTTTAACCTCAGCAAAGTGACATCTGGGCTGCTCTGCGCTTGCGGGAGTTTGACCCAGTGTAGCAACGCCCCCCAACCCAGCTGCTGTGAATCTGTTGATGGTGGCTGGAATCCCAGCCGCCCCGATTGTTTTGGTGGGGCGGAGGAATTGTGCACTGTTTGGGTCGCTTCTCTCCCTGTTGCCGTTGAGTGTCTCACTTGCTAGTCACGCGCAGCACACAAAGCTAGAGATCCAGCACCAAATTGGATCCAGCTGCTGTGCATGGTCAGAAGCTGCTTAATAAAAAGGGTCTTTTTTTAAATTTCATTTCTTTTTTCAAGTCCATTCGCCTCCAGTGGTCACAGGCCCCTGCTAGCCAGCATCACAGCACAAATATTTGGGCCTGGGTTTTATTGACTGGAAGAGCTTGTGCTTTCTGTCACCCGTCTGGACTTTATTGGGCCGTGCGCGCACATGTGAAAACAAGATGATGCACTCTTTAAAACCACATGCCTTCTCCAATGACACGGCATGCCTTTAATAACGGTGTGCGCCTCAAGCACGAGTTACAGCCACGGCCGGTTTTATGAGGTGACGTCTCTGATGCGGAGAATTTTAAGCCAGGAATTTAAATTTATTTTATCCCTCACCCTAGGGATGGAAATGAAGGATTTTTAGCATCGGTCGGCAGGCTAGGAGGGAATTTCTTCTGAAAGAAAAAAGCCAAAATAATACTATCCCGGATTTCGTATCCTGTCTTCATTGCGTCATTTGTGCAAGATGTTTATTGCCTATAACTCAACATTAAGTCGAAGAAAAAGAAAAAAAAAACGTATAGAAAATGAACTAGTACATTTATTATTATTGTTTTACTCTCTATGTACAAACCAGCATCTCCTCCTCATTTTCGCCATATTCTGTGGTTGACACAGCTGGTGTTGCCTCAGCCCTCTGAATGGCAATCACCTGTTATGCACAGATGACTTATCGTGGAACTTAACACTTTCCAATGTAGATGTGTGGTCCTAATTTAAATGGCTGTTTTTTGCAAGAGAGCGATGAGCTCTGCATGCAGAACACCACAAGTATTCTGTGTCATTCATGGGCTGCTTCCGCTGTTCATGGATACCCGCCTTTCTGTTTTCTCCATAATCTCCTGCTCTTTTTTTGGTTTATAGGGGGTGTTAGTTTGCAGAAAAATGTATGCATTTATAAACGTAGAATATGTATAAATGATTCAACTGATTATTGGTCATCTTTGTATTACTAATGTTTACATAAAATTGAAATGCGGTGTTTTCATGGTGGACTCGTGTGCTAAACTTTTATATGCCAGTTTATGTAGGCAACGCGGTAATGTATACATGTAAAACGGTCAAGCATAATCCATGCGCGACCCTGTAGTATTTCAGGGTGAGATGGGAGGCTTAGTGTAAATACTGCAGGTACAGGAGTGTGGCCATCACACCCCGACAGACTGAGGAACCCACATTGGGATATTTATTTTGCTTGATCCAAACACTTCCAGGCCTGTCCAGGAGAGGGCAGGCTGAGGCTTTCGTACCAGGGTAGGGAGTTGGGACTCAATCTGGCCAAACTGGGCAGAGCGGAATTTGTAAATGTAAATGCCATTTTTTATTCTGTAAAGAGCCAGTTATTTTTATTATTTTTTCCAATTTGAAATCGCCAATTGTGATAATGAATCTTGGCTCATCAGTCAGAATCCTGTCATTACCACTCACCGGCAGGATGCACGATTAGTCTTCAGCTATGTGGAGGTACCTGTGGATAATGTGAACAAAGGCCAAAGGGGGAGATACGTGTTTCACCCGCGTCTGAACCTGCGTGGGTTACACTGTGTGAAAACCTGATCGCTTAACAGCGCCCCTGAAATCTCCCAGTTCCTAAACTTCCTACAGAAGAGCCGTGGAAAACGAGACCTTTTTGCAAAATCATTTAAGCCAGCTGGACATTGTGTCCATTTTTCATGCTCAGTGTGCGACTATGCCTTTCTTTTCACCCCCACATGGTGTAGCAGCTAAAAAACCATAAGGCTGACTGCTCCACTCCCGGATGTACAGAAATGCATCCTCCAAGCTCAGTATTAAGGCTAGTCGTTTATTTTGCCCTAGGGGGTCCTGTGCCTTTTAAGAGATTTGAGGGGTGAGCAGCTAGCCTGTTTCAGTTTCGGACGGAGGTCCTGTTTTTCTACGGCTGTTGCTGCGGCGGCCGCCAGCTGGGAAGGTGGTCCACCCACACACAAGGCCTGGGCCAGCCTGTTTGTAAAATGGAGATAAATAACAGCTACTTTCTACTCCAGCTGCTTTCCCTTTTAAACAATGACCTAACTGTGGGTGGATCTCACACTGTTCAAGACCAAACAACTCCAGCGTATGTCTCCTAACATGCAAGCCCTTACTGTGGGTGGATCTCACACTGTTCAAGACCAAACAACTCCAGCGTATGTCTCCTAACATGCAAGCCCTTACTGTGGGTGGATCTCACACTGTTCAAGACCAAACAACTCCAGCGTATGTCTCCTAACATGCAAGCCCTTACTGTAAGGTGCCCTAGCTACGTCTGCCTTAGGCACAGCTGGGACGTGCGGTTGGGGGTGGGGGTGGGTGTCAGGGGTTGCAGTAGCCCGTCTGCTCACTAGATGGCACCAGTATCATGGGGAGGCTGACAGGTGACTAAGGGCCTGGTGGAAATTCAAACATACCTTTCATTGCGATCGTGTTTTTTTTTTTTTTTTTCGAATTCTATTTTATTTTGTGTCTTTCCATGCAGCGAAGCCCTCCAAAGATACTGTGCAGTACATAGAAGTGATGCGCCGGCCGGCAGACATTTCCAGAAAGATTAGAATATTTCTTTTAGGCCCCGTGGTTACTGGCCTGTTGGGCATTGTAAACGTTTCAGGTGCACTTGATGCCGTCGCCGGGTCCCTGGCACTCCGTCATCTCTGAACGGAAAGATGGACTGGAGTTTGATTTCGGGAATATTTGGTAATCCCTTTTAGGATGCCGCCGCAGCTGGTATCTGCTCGCCGCCAGCAAACGGATCCCATACCTCCCTCTGCTGTACCGCTTAGCCTGCACTCCCACCCTGCCGCCCACTACCCCTTTCTGTGAAAATTAAATGTGATTTAGTGGGGCTCGGTTCCTTTTGAGCTGTGTGTGTTTGATCATTCCAACTTTTTAAAGTAGATTCATTTTTTTCATTTTTTAACATGGATCTCGGTTTTCGACCCTGAGTTAACACTTCTCTTGAGTGTGTTGAGTTCTACCATATACGACGGTGCGATACGTAAAAGAAAAGAAGATGGATGGTGAAATGAAAACTCATGATTAGCATATCATTTGCTTTATTGCAAATCCACTTCCAGCCAAAAACCTTCAGTCCTGGCTCCTTGTATGTTGGGAGGCGATATCAGAAACCCAGATGGACCTCCGTGTCCCCCAGAGCAGCGTGGGGTGGTGTGAATGCGGAAAAGAGATTCTGGGTAATGTTAAAACCGATGTTTTTAACACTTGTGCGACCGCTAGGAAAAAAAAAATTAGTTTGAAAAGAGAAAAATTTGCTGCTGCAATTTTGATTTATATACTTTAAAAATGACTTGCTCTGCTTATGGCACACTCTCTGGCACCTTTTGGGTTATTTTCTAGGATATCCCAGAGGGGCCCACATAGACTGCACTGGTAACCCGGTCGTAACCCAGTCACAACGCGTTCCAACATTCCTCTCCGTTAAATAACGCCGGCCCGCGTCACGCCTGGTTCGCTCTGATATCTGTGTTTGCTCATATGCGGCATGAAACATTCCGCGATGTTGGCGCGGCCGTAGTGGCCAGCCACGTGACGGGCGGCCCCATTGCCAATTCTCACCAGCTCCTGTATCCCTGCTGCCTGTGATCCAGCCCACTGGCTGGTGTCTTGGGGATCTTCCCTCTCTGACCGGTTCTGCTGTTTTGTGGCTCCCTCGTCATTGCTTATCGAAAATAAAAAGCAATCTTGTCCATTTTTCTGATTGGTACGGAGAGCTTGCGTCTTTGAAGAGCCATAGAGTACATGGATGGATGCCTGACTCGTACGGAAGGTACATCCCATTGACCGCCAAAAACAAGCATATGAGCTTTCCCCCAGAATTCGGATCTTGATACCTTTTCCCTAGCTTTCGACTGTGGTTTTTGGGTCAGACGGTGTACAGTGTTTCTGGGAAGATGGATGGAGGGTTTTGTTGTAGGTCCCAAGGCACGGCCGTACTGAGACGCTGCGGAGGGGGGGCGTGCCACAGTACCCGTCCAGTCGCAGTGCACCAGGGCCTGTCAGCCATCAGAGACAAGTTACCGTGAAGGCCACGGGAGGCATGGAAACTGCAATGAAGACCAGAACTTCCCTTTTGCCTCAGCTTTTTAAATTTTGGCTCTTTCCATGAAGTACTTAATTGACTTCTTTTGTTACGTTATATGGGTTGAAAGCTGTGTCCACAGACTTGGAGAGGCAGTGAAGTGCAGTT
Source organism: Hiodon alosoides (assembly GCA_025775065.1). NCBI lineage: Eukaryota > Metazoa > Chordata > Actinopteri > Hiodontiformes > Hiodontidae > Hiodon > Hiodon alosoides. The sequence goes on along the minus strand of JAOYSI010000014.1, from coordinate 770,750 downwards.
TAGCATGCTGTACTAAGTGCCGGATCTTCAATGGATCGCTGCAATTGTTGTTGAATGAGAGCTCGGGATATTTTTTTTGGCCATCAGGCCGTTATATTAATGTTCCCTTATTACAATCACTTAAATTGCACAGGAAATGTGTGGAAGATGTGCAGCATCATTAGCGACAGTGAGGGATTTGCGGAGTGTAGCAGAAGTGGGTGTGCCATCACCACCCGGGGCCTTTAGGAGCAGTCCGGTTTAATGCTGTCGAATTTGGAATTGCACTGATGCGTTTAATACGAAAGGCCAATCTCTGAAGTCTAGTCTCTGGCATTGGATCCTAGTGGGGCCCCCGAATTCCCCCCCCACACCGGCACACAGCACAGTAGCACCACCTGCAGAGGTTGGCTAGAGTACACGGGTCAAAGGTCGCCCCTCCGAAGCGTGTGCAGTCCCAACGCATTCCAATATGCTGTCGTATATATTCTCCTTCAGTGTGAGACTCTCATTCAGTCCTGATGTATTCTTTGGTTTTTTTTTTACTGACCCCCTCCACCCGCTTCAGTCTGGTGATTCCTAGAAAAAGCAAAAATCTGTGAAGCCCAACTGTGTCATGCAGCGGGACACTGAAATTTGAAGAAGTCTTCTTTCAATTAGCTGAGCGATATGAGCCTTCCCCCTTCATTGGCTATAAATGCCTTGGACTGTGTTTTCAAATGAGGGTGAGGGACAGAACTGTTATCTCAGATAGGACTTCTTTCTGCTGCAGTTTCGCAATCGACACTTGGTTTCCGTGCCCATCTGGTTATTCTCAGGGCTAGGGTAAGAGTTAGCGTTTTGCTGTGGTAAGAGTGTATGTTACATGGCCTGCTGTCCTCGGGATTGTAGCATCAGTGTTTCTGAATTCTGTGTTTGTATTGTTCTTCTTCCCAGGGAGCTCCCACCAATGGCGTAAACCCACGCACACGGCTTAGCCCGGGCTACGTCACTCTGACGGAAACCTGATTACGGTGTGGTTCAACTCTGACGCACGTGTGCGATATTCTGCAGGCAGGAACCATGCCGGCCCTGTCGACCGGATCCGGAAATGACACAGGTATGCAGAAACCCCTCCCTCACAGGGGCAATCAAAGACCTCCCTCATTGGGATATTACCAATGTGAAATATCAAAATCTAACTTGTCGTGCTCATCTGCAAAATCTAAACAAAAGATACAAATGTTTTGTTATTAACGATTTGTAAGTCCCCTAGATAGTTAATTGGTTACAGTATTAAGCTTTCAGAGGATGTACAGACTTATATGTTTACGGAATTTATAATGTTTATTGCAGGTCATTTCACAATTTTGAAAAGCACCTTGGTAAGGACTTGGCTAGTCACGAGCAGTGTGACGATTAAAACACATTGTCCAGCCTGAAGGACGACGGGTCAGCGGGGGGGAATGTGGCATTCAGTCACATGAATCCTGCATGTTCACTGACTCACTCATCCACCCCTCACCACCACCCATTTCACCGACACTGAAATGTGACACTACCGTAGCAGATCCCTACCCCGCCCTGTAGACAGATGGCAGGGGGGTGAGGCCTGCTGCAATTAGACAGTTTGCCTTTCCTTTCTGGACTGCATCATATTGATCAGCCTCTCCGCTTCCGCATGTCTCTGAGGAGGAAGAGAGGGTGGGGGGGCACAGGAAAAAATGATGGATAAAGAGTGTGTTCGTCTTTGAGCTCAGACGTTGACAACGATTACATACCCGTTTTAGAAATTCGTATAGACAAAGCGAAAAGCCAGACCATCAATTACTATTATAGTCATTTGTGGCGATTACTGGCATGAATCTCATTCCAAATAAAACATGTAACTAGTCACAGATCCCCTTATTGATAGTCCAATAAAAGCTGCTTTTAAGAAATATGCCCATCTTTTTTAGCCTAAAGAGCCGTTATTTGTCGGATGGTTTGAAATAATTATAAAACTATGTCGGAGTCGGAGACCTCGCTTAGTAAATGTTGACTTTTTATGCCTCCTCATGTGATGAAGGGCATTGAAATGAGGCTAAAGCCCTCTGTGAAGATAGTGAAGAGAATCACTGCCTAGTTCTCAACAGTAGTGGAGTAAATGTGAATGTTTGCGGGAGAAAGGGGCGTGTATGCAGGCGTATTAACTCTAAATTACCAGGCCGGCGAATGACTCGTTCTGCGGACGGGATAACTGTTTACCAAGCGGCAGAATGCAGTTAATATTCACTTTAATAAAATATGCAGACTAAACAAAATAAAAAAATTGGGGTTTTGCCTTCTGACTGATATTTCCCATTATAAAAACAGACACTGCAATTTATTTGTTTTGTATAGGCACCTTGAAACGGTCATTTTGTCCATGTTTCTTAAACTAAACACATGGATGGTGCACTGTATTTGTTTTACCAGGAGTTATTTTATTGCGCTTGCGTTTTTTCTTCCCATTAAAAAAAAAACTTATGTTTTTTTTTTTTTTTTTTTTTTGCACATTAAGGTCTAATAAATGAAACCGAATACTAAAAAATTCCCTGGAAAACTGGCCTTAGAAAGTGCATCGTGGAGCAACTGCCTTAGTACTTGGGTTACTTCTTTTGGTTAATTTTTATTTTCAGAGTCAGTGAATATTTTGGAGCAGGATTAAAGCCTAATTTGGTAAATCGAATTGGACCTCAGCTTTTTTTTTAAATCATCTTTAACTGCGAGACAAAAGAACAGGCCCCACTTGGGAGGCCGCTGGCCTGTGAAGGCCAGCTTATGTACCTGTTTCTCAGCTGTTGGTTGGCCATTGACTCACCTCTGCGACTCTCAAACTCCTCATTCTGAGCCACGACAAATTATGGGGCTGCAGTTTAAAGTGGGAATCACCGGTGATTTTCAATGCCAACTAACTTCTCAGTAGGGTTTTGACTTGTGGACTTGATCATGGTTTTCATCAGACCTCAGGGACTTCTGTCACTTAAGTCTTGAACAAGTAGCAGCCCTGACTTTCCTGTGCTGTTGACTTGAGGGTGGATCGGTGGGTGAACCACCAACCTGCTCTTCCTTTCCTGTGCATTGATGACCGTGTTGAGCAACACTGGAGCTAAATACAGTGGTAATGTTGCTTTGTACGTAATGGGAACAAGGTTCTAGCCGATGCTTCTCTGCAGCCTTAGATGTGGGTTTAGCAAACCTAGATACCTTTGCTGTCCATTTTCTCACTTGTTCTGCCATCGGCAGGGGCCATCTCTCGACACTGGAGTCCCCTCTCCTCTAGCTTTCCTAAACACGATTGGCCAAGCAGATTTATCTATTATAGTCTTCCAAACCGTTCTATTTTCCTGATTGGCTTGAAGAATCTTCAGCCAGTCTGACTGTAGGTTCATGCGTGGCAGTTCGCCAGAGGTCAATCCCTGCTCTGATATGGGTTTAATGGCCTGCCACACCTGATGTTGACCGCAGTCAGCATTCGCCAAGGCTTGTGGAAGACCCTTTACTTCTCTGACTTAAAACCCATTAGATACGCCTCGGTACTCCTTATGATCATCGCTCGACATTTACGGATCCTCTCTGTCGCCCGCCATCCTCGAAACACGCATTTACGAGCCTGTCTCTGGGCTTGGGTTCCAGCGCCTTCCGCTTGCTTTCTCATTAAGGCGGCCACTCTTGCCTTGCAAGGCCATGTGGCCTACCCTGCATATTAATTCCCCATATGGCAGAAGACATGCAGAATTCACATCCCTTGCCTCCTCGCTCTGAAATAAGTGGCCAAATCAGCCCTTTTTTAACCAGGTCAAAATTTGTTAGTTGGCCTGACAAGGGAGAGATTAAAGAAGGGGGTTCCGTGCCCCTTTTTATTAATCCTATAAAAGTTTCTCATGTAACGTGGGGCCACGCATGCATGTTCCTTTGGTGTTTAATGTCCCCTAGAAACATTAAAAAGATATGGCAAATACCCACGTTTCTTACTTCCAGCACGGGTGGGGGCGGGGGCAGAAGGGTGCAAAACGTATTCCTTAAAGGGGAAACCTTTTTACCAGATATGCCTTCTAATGGAGGTGTCCCCCCCCCAAGCTCTGCATCCTGCTCCTTCTTGCTCATTTCAAACAAGGTACTCGTTTTCTAATCAGATCCAATAATGGATCACAGAGATCCATATTGTTTATCATTTAACCAGGCCTTATTGCTTCCACAGACTTGGCCCTAGTAATGTAGCTATGAGGGATATGACAAGAATGGCAGTATTAAATTTCTGTAGACCCACGGTAAATTTTTCCATCCCGATGTCAGGAATGCCGAGCATCTGGAATCTGTGGCGCGAGCGCGGCGTTCGCTACGGGAGCACTTTATCGATTTCCAGCCATTTATTCTCCTCCCAGGAACCAGCATCCTGCTATAGGGATACAGTACTGTAACACAAGAATTTGTTGCCACTGGAAAGGGTCCCTGTTTCCAATTACATCAGAATGAAAATTTCCACTCCGTTTTAGCAAACCAGGTAGAAAAAAGGAAAAACCAGGGGAAGAATTTTATTTATTTATTTATAGATATTTTAAAGGGACAAGAACATCCAATAACTGTCCTTCCGCAAGGGCTGTACAGTACTGAATGGGTCATCGCTGTCAATAGGCATGTCCACCTATACAAGAAAGTGTCCGAATCCAGCTTTAGAGGCTATGTCCATCATCTCAAAATGCGGTAGCAGAACACTGAATGATTAAATACAATTATAAATAAATCAAAAGGAGTTTTCCTTTTTCTGCAGTGTGTGTGTGTGTGTGTGTTTTTTTTTACATGGCATTATGAGGGTAAGCATCTGGGCAAATATTAAACATGCCTCAAAAGCTGTTCCTGTTTTATTTTTCAGTTTTTTGAAAACTTGCCGGAAGTGCAGCGAAATGAGATATTATATAGGTCTAGCAGGCATCTGGCTCTATGTTGTTGCCAGCATTTTTCTCCATAAATCCCTGTCGTATTTATCTCTTGCAGTAGTGCTATATAGCATAGGGTGCACCAAGCCGCCTCTGGGCCCTTTCAGCGATCAGTCACTATGTTTCCTGTAGGTTTATTGGAGGGTTTACTTGTATAACGGTTCATGTCCTGAACTTATTTGTATTGGCGATTGCCATTGTATTGGCAATCAGGCATACGGCACAAATCTACACGTTGTTTGAATGAAAAGTTGAAGTTCGCTGACTGGGCCTAGATATCCACTAGGTGCATGCATTAAATAAATCCTTTTGTTTCTGCCTTTGTGGTATGTAGGTGTGTGACTAACTGTTGGGAAGGCTTGTCCTCGGTTGTGGAGCGGTTGCTAACAGCGTTGAAAGATACATTAATTAGTTTTGATAGGCTTGGCCCAACCATTTACCTTCGCTAAGCCGTTTTGGTCTGGAACCTGTTTGTGGCTGATTAAAAAGCACAAGCCTTGAACTCCATTTTAGGTGAGAAGTGTCCAAGTCCATATGATTTTTTTTTTAAGGTTTTGGTGATCTACATCTTTAACGTCAGCTTTCAGAGAACGGGCCTCTGTAGGTCAGTACTTTGGAAGGCCATTTCTGTAGTTACTGGATGATTCAGATGGCTGATTGGACTCCAGTCTGGATCTGATCATTGAGAGAACAAATCTGGAGTGCAGGATTTTTATCACAGTTTCTCCAGGCACGTCCAGTCATTTTAACAACAGCACGACATTGCCGATATTGTGCGTAGATGGTTCAAATCGAAACCTCTCCACATGTATATTCAGTGACTACCAGTCACTTTATGGCCCTCAACTCATCCTGGTGCCCCCTTTGTTTTGCTTTTAGAAAAAAAAAAAGCTTTCAAAGCATTTCATGAAAGACGACACTAGAAAGACATACTAGGGCAAATGCCACAATAAATGTTTGAGGGGTCAGCGGGTTTCACAGTGTTCTGATGACAACCACTTTGATGAATGCAAAGCACCAGAAAAGGGTTTCTCTGTCTTCGCTTTTCACACTTACCCTGCTAACGTTTTCCGGGCCAAACTCTTGCAACACTTTGCAAAACGTCCATTTTCTTTTTTTTCTGCCTCTTCTAAAAAAAAAAAAAAAACTTCATTTATCTCTCTGCTCTCTCCTGGTGTTTCCATATTTATGGGCCCAAATTATGAGGTAAATCAAACAGAAAATGGATTATCTTGCATAGAGTATGACTTCAGGCAGCAGGCAGCTATTCGGTTTTTTGCCTGACTTTATTTTCTGAACGAGTTTGTCTTCCTGAAACATGTTTCCTTTAAAAAAAAAAAAAAGAGAGAGAGAGAACTTGAAATATTGACCCTGCAGACGTGCAACTGTTTTTGGCAAAGGTAGGAGACGCATTTTTCTCTTAATAAGTGCTTGATTGATATACAGTGGAATTTAATCACTTGTTCAGCACCTGCAGAAGGGGAAATGTTCAGCCGTGGTGTTTTTCTTTTTGCTATCTGACCGCATTGTGTTCATTTTTACCAGATAATGTGCGCAATAGATGGATTTTGAGTTTTTACAGCTGGAAGCGTGTGCTTTAAAAAGGGAATGCCATTCAACAGATGGTCAGTCGTAAAAAAAAAAAAAGGATGTATGAAAAACTGAATGGCTGGAGATGACTGGATCTGCCTGCCAAAATCGCTATTGGTGTTTACATGACAAAATTAGATTTTGCCAATTCACGCTAACAAAACTAGCGATTATAGCCCTGTACACGCTGGGTGGCATCCACATCCTGCCAGTATTGAAGGATTCCATGATTACAGACAGAAATAAGGGCGATGATTCCCGTTTTCCTGTTCTCAATAATGCCGTTGTTGTCCCATTTAGATAGAAACGTTTGCTTCGGACCCTCGGGTCGACGTCAGAAATTTATCTAGCTGAACACTGCTTTGCTTTTCCAGCTTGGCAGCATGCGTGCAAAGTCTTGCCCTGAACAGCTTCTACATTGTCTGGTGTTTGTGGTCTCACTCCATTTTGCTCTGTTCGGAATTTAAAATGGCTTGTTTTTGCGTGTTTAGTACTTGTAAAATTGGCTTCTGACGTTGGTCGATGGACCCTCCAGTTGCAGACAGCATGTTTGAGAAACTCTGCACCAGAGAATGTGAGGAGATGATCCATTATGCGTGGGAAATAAATACTCATTATGTAGATTTATTTCCAAGCCCAGTTCGGGGAAGGAGACATAAGCGCCTGCATTTTCTGCAGGGCAGGAGCAAGCCCATCGCGCATCGCTCTGGAGCTGTGCTTTTGTAACGCCTAAACGGTATCTGTAGCGAATGGCCTGGGCTAGGGGGAGGGAAAGGTCCTAAGTGTGCCATAAGGACGTTCAAACTGGAAAACCACATTCACCCTCAGGTCAACATCCAGAATCGCTTGTCAAGGTTCACCTTCCTGTTCTCTGCCTGTGTGTGTTGGGGGCTACTTGGCATACCCTCACCAAGAGGCCTAATAAGTCAGCCGTCTGAGTTTAGCAGGCCAACCAAAAGGCTATCGCTGTTTTTGTAGATTTTCTACAACCCAGACCGGCAATTGATCTCTTCCCCATGCATCGGTATTTAAAAAAAAAAGAAAAGAAAGACCTTTCAGTTTTCCGAGTGCGTGGAAAGAGTACCGAGCTGGACCCGGCAGCAGGAGCGCGTGGGGGGAGTCGTGACACATGAGAGCAGGCGACCCGGCCGGACCCCGGCGTCTTACGAGGGTCCGCTGCTGTGATGACTTTTCCACATCTCCCTCCCCCTCCGCATCATCCAGTGTCCTTTAAATCTTTTATAATATGACATGCTATTCAGATTTCCAACTTGTAAATTAACGAGGGGACCAGATGCCCAGCAGCTGGGCCCGGTCCTGACAATGGCCCTGCTGGGCCAAACCCAGGCTAAGACCACGCAGGCTTGTCCCGAGGGGTGTCCCTGAGGTGGGTGAGTGTAGAAGCGGCTGGCGTCGGGTTAAATCAAACGGCGACCTTGCTGGCTCAGGGCTGCACGCGAGGTGTCTGACCCCAGTGCCTCACCCTCCGCTCACCGATAGTCCCGACACACAGACTCTGAGCTCGAGGCTTGGCAGCGCTGCTAGATTCCAGGGTGCGAAAACCGTTAACGCTGTCACAGACCTGGAATGTGACAGTGGGGAGAAACCCTTGTACGTTCATATGTCCTGAAGTAAAGAAACGGTGATTTACTGCAGTGTAGTGGGTGCCGTGTTCCACCAGTTACCGTGGCTGCTGCTGGGCAAAGTAAGCGTTGCCTACCAGTCCCTTGTACCCAAAGCGTTTGTTCCACATTTTCCCCTTATTAGTCATTAATCTCTTAATATGGATATTAATAAATCAATTGGATAATCGCCTAATCTCGGCATGCACAGCATCAGAGAGGTGTCTTAACCTATAACCCTAAAACTTTCAAAGCCACAACCCTAAGTTGTTCAGAGCCACAACAAAGAGTGCATAGCTCTTTTCTTCAACGCAGTCTCTTGCATTTGGACGCCATACCCCCTCCTCCGAGGGCTGCCTAATCTCGAAACCATCAGCCCTAGTCTGTTCCTCCTTAAACTGAATCCTAAGCATTGAGAAAGCCCCTGTGGAGATATTATTACTTGTGTTTGTTTTAAAGATATTCATATGGCTTAAGACACTGAAGCTGTTAGAATTCATCATTGCCTCAGTCTGTGCACCAGACATGGTTTTAACAGCATACTGTGGAATTCACTTTAAATGACCGACTCTGCCAAAAAAGTATTTTAATAACCCAGATTTATAAGCTACGACCTACCCAAAAACTTTTTAAATGTAGTAATATATACATAAAACAAAAGTACTAGACACTGTTTTTAGTTGGTAGCCGAGATGGCAACAGGCTGATCATTGTGAAACAAACCAGCAAGACATATTTTGAACGTATGACAGATTTGTCAGAATGCAATTATTCAGCGCTGGAGCTTGTGGATTTTATACGACGGAGAAGTTCCTGAAACAACAGGAAAGCCTGAAACAATAGCAGGAAGTGCAGACCGTGAAGGGATGTGCCGCCTTTCGTAACCTGCTGATCCTGGGAACGAATGGAGGGCTCTCTGTTAAGGGAGAGCTACTAATGGGAATTGGGCAAAACCCACCCGGGACTGGGTGAAGAGGAAGAGGGAGGGTAGGGATGGGCAAATGGACGCGTTTGAATGTCCCCCGCCATATACCCCCCTTCAGGTGAACAGCATGTATGCGTGTAAGGGGAAAGGCTAGCCATCTCATCGCCGCCTTTCCTCTTCCTCCCCCCTCTCAGGCCTGTACGAGCTCCTGGCTGCTCTCCCCTCCCAGCTCCAGCCCCATGTGGACAGTCTGGAGGACGCCACCTTTCTGCAAGGCATGTTCGGAGAGAGAAGCCTCCTGTCGCTGGTCAAGGTAAAGCCTTCCTTTTTTATTCTGCCTGGTCCTTTTGTAGGAAAAGGGGCAGGCAGGATTGTCACAGAGCGGGACCTATCATGTACCCGTCCGTGTCCACGCTCTCTTTGGGGTATTCTCTTTCTCTCTCTCTTCGCTCAGCGGCTCTTGATCCGGGGTACAGCACCAATGGTGATAGGTCTTGGGATACAGAGATGAGCACACTTGATAGCTTTATTTTCTGGCAGCTGGTGCTAATGAGGGAAACACATGCCGTCTGCTCCTGTCTGGAGGAGCAGTCAGGAGCCGTACCCAGAAGGCAGGACGCCATTCTGTAGCCCCAGGGGCGAAGAAGGCACTCTGTAGTGTCCGTGCCCGCTGTCGTGAGAATGACCAAAAACGTGGTTCAGGAACGCATCAAGCTGACAGAATAGCTTTAGCTGGACTGCTTCTAGTGCTTATTTGCAGAAATCACATACTTCCTTAGCAAAAGAAACCTTTTCTCTGTTAACCTGCCTGTATGGACACTAGTTTAATATGCCAACGCAAGCACATAACGACTTCAGGTTGACACAAGGTTGAAATAAATGAAGACCAAAAGACTTTTGATTTTTTTAGTTTTTGACTTGTATTGTAATTTAAATCAGTATGGTATAGTAAGCTACGTGGTACATAATTCAAAGTTTGCCTAAAAAGTAGACAATGAATATGTCCAGTTTGAAAGTCTTCACAAATACTCAAACTCCTTTGTATTTTCCTTTTCTTCAGTGAAAGATGTACTTGTCGTTTCTCTGAAAGGTGACCCAGTCTAGAGCGCGCCAGACGAGAGGGTGTTTTCTATTTATTTTAACATTGTTATTATTTTTGACGACCTGTTGGAACTGAGCATCCTGCCCCGCCAGACAAGAACCAGGGGCAGAACAGCAGTCGGCTGTCGCAGTCAGGTCAGGGAGAGAAAACGAACACAAGCGGACAAACAGGGAAATACCAGAGTAGACCTGTCAGGAGCCCAGGGCTGCCTGCTGCCTGAAAGGCCTTGGTAACCGGCCGGGGCGGGGGGGGGGGGGGGGGGGGGGGGGGGGGGGGGGGGGGGGGGGGGGGGGGGGGGGGG
>JAOYSI010000014.1:727885-760194 GCA_025775065.1 Hiodon alosoides | reverse complement strand
GTGTGTGTGTGTGTGTGTGTGTGTGTGTGTGTGTGTGTGTGTGTGTGTGTGTGTGTGTTTGTGTGTTTGTGTGTGTGAGCGGTCAGACACAGCCCACTGAGTCTGACTGGCAGCTTCCCAGAAGGCTGTGCTTTTCAAGTGTTATTTTATTTAACAATGAACCTCTTTAAATGCTACTCACGACGAAGAGAGAAAAACCAAAAGGGTCTCCTGCTCACAGTGGTATAATGCTCTACTCTCTATTCTGATATGTTCTGTAAACTATTATACTTGAAAGTTTGTTTAATAGAAACAAAATGGTTTTAATCACACACACTAGAGTATATGTTTTTGATTATTCAACTGTAAAGTTTTACTTTTAAGAACATTGTACAATCTCCAACGTACAGTTTTCAACAAGGATTGACCCAGAAGGATTTTTATTCCATGCTAAGTGTTGTTGTGTACTGTTGGTTATCTTGAGTTATTTAATCACTCCATACTGTCTGTATACTAGGAATGGAAGTTTTGGTTCTTACTTTTCTCTCTCTCCTCCCTGTTTATTTCTTTCTCTAATGGAATTTAGTGTAATATTGTATAGAGCTGATAGGCTAGAATGTTTTCCTGAGTGTAAAGAACTAGCCCAACACAACACTGAAGGAGACGCAAAGCAAATCACATAACTTCCAATCCGAGGACCAAATTTTTAACCTCAAGTAAACTCTGTATTTCTATTTAAATTGAATTAAAACCTCTGACTGTCATTTTAAATGATCAAATCGTCTTTTGCATTGGCTTTGGGGGGAGATACCTCTTGCATACAACTAGACTTTGCGTGCTAAGTTTAATGTAACATTATTTTATAACGCAAAAATTCGTTTTAAAATAGTTACCGGTATCCTATATTGCACATTAACCCTTTAACTTGGGACCTTTGTAAATTGTGAGTTCAATGGGCATCAGTATTCTACAATGACATTCCATCACCAGTGTAACTCACCAGGGTTCGTACCACACAAAGTATTAAAAACTGTAACTACATTCTGTCGGCTAAATGCCAGTCTGATGTGGTGTACGATACCTTACCAGAAATGTAAAGAAAAATGAGCAAATTTGTCTTATACAATGGCCATGTTTTTTCACTTGGGAATCAGCATTTTTAGTAAAGAGTCATTTAATGTATATTCGTATATTGTTTAAAATGTTATTCTGAATAAGTTACTAAATTGTTGTTTCGTTGTTGTCTCTGTATTTTATTTTCTTATGAATGTGGATGATATTGTACAGCAGAGAGATCTCTGGAGTACATGGAGCCTTACCTGTGATTGGATCATTGATGACTTGGGTCTTTCAAACGGCTCTATCAACTTCCTGTGGGTAATAGCGCTCAGTACCTGAAGTTGTATGTTTGAAGGTGCCCCAATGACCAGCAGGGTTAAATGGCATTTATGAGTTAAATACCAATGCAAAATTATAGTTGCTTCGGAATGTAAAACCCCTTTAATGTTTTGATTTTGATATATTTTAAAAATTATTATTGTTTATGCATCAATGGCCTAAATAATAAAATGAAAGACATTGAAAACATTCTTGTGGTTCAAGGCTTAAGATATACAGCAGGTCATTTATGACAATCACACCAATAATGTACAATGGTATCATGTATATCAAACAAAAACGTACTGAATGGATGTTTGATTAGGGCTAGAGTTATGTTTAATGTCCAGTTTTATTATTTTACTTTTAAGTTGATATCCTTAACTATAATGAATGTCATTAATGTGAGACTATAGAGTGTGATGTAGAAATCCCAGTAAAAAGGCCTGCGACTGGTACTGGTGTTTTATCCACACCAGTTACAGTTGCAGGCCTAAGGTCCTTCCATGCCACCGTTTAAACAAAGCACATTGCTCTGGCTGTGCTTTCTGAATGGTGTTCCAATAAAGGATGTTACAGTTAACTGTTCTGCTTATGTTACCAGAAGTGATGGCACATGGGAATCCCGTTTCTACACTACAGCAGTCCCTTAACAGAAAGTCACGATGGCGAAATAGAATGTGGTTGTTGGTTTCAGGAAATGAAACGGGAAGTAACATGTGGCCTTCCCGCTAGCTTACCACACTGGGCCAATCAGCTTTTAATAGCGTATGTGAGAAAACTGACCTTATACCAACTGCTATTTCATTTCTACTATTAATCCTTTTTTTCAAATGTAATTCTAAGTATCATATTAATATACATTAATTATAGAAATAAAAAACTGATGTGATTCATTATGAATGTATATCCTTTTTAAACTTTATTTCGGTATTTAATGGTGAAACGGCTCAATTTCGATTTTCTGAAAATGATTAGAATTAGAATTAGAATTAGAATTAGAATTTCCTGAAAATGGCAATAGATTCCCTCTTCTTCTGACTGTGCTGCCACCCAGTGGTAAATGGCTGTATGTACACTACCGTTCAAAAGCTGGGGTCACTTCCTTGTTTCCCATGAAAACATACATGAAATGAGTTTTAATAGGAAATATAGCAAAATTAATAGTAAATATAGTTATTGAAAAGGTTGGAAATACTGATTTTTTTATTGAAATAATAATAGTGTCCTTCAAACTTTGCTTTCGTCAAAGAATCCTCCATTTGCAACAATTACAGCCTTGCAGACCTTTGGCATTCTAGGTAATCTGAAGAGATTTCACCCCATGCTTCCTGAAGCCCCTCCCACAAGTTGGATTGGCTTGATGGCCACTTCTTACGTGCCATTCAGTCAAGCTGCTCCTACAACAGCTCAATAGGGTTGAGATCCGGTGACTGCTGGCCACTCCATTATAGACAGAATACCAGCTGACTGCTTCTTTCCTAAATAGTTCTTGTATAGTTTGGAGCCTTTTAAAATGATAAACTTGGAAAGGCAAACACAACGTGCCATTGGAACACAGGACTGATGGTTGCTGATAATGGGCCTCTGTATGCCAAGGTAGATATTCCATTAAAAAATCAGCTGTTTCCAGCTACAATAGTCATTACAACATTAACAATGTCTACACTGTATTTCTGATCAATTTTGATGTTATTTTAATGGACAGAAAATTAGCTTTTCTTTCTAAGTGACCCCCAACTTGTGAACGGTAGTGTAAAACTTACCGCTCAGCCTCCGATACCAGTTGTAGTCACGTGAGTGTCCCATAGTCATGTGAGGGCCATGAGTCAGAAGGAGAGAGGCAGCTCTGGTCGCCGATAGGACTAGGCCCCTGAGGACAGTTGTGCCCTAATGGGGAGGCTGTGTGGTGAACGGGGCTGAAAAGCAGTCGCAAGGCCTCATTGCCATAGATATATGTAGCTGGGACCACTCACAAAGTTTCACTTATAAAATTCTCAAATTAACTGATCATCCTGCTTCCATAGGTAACCATTAACAATGCGCTATCTCTCTCTTTCGAGCAAACACGTGAGGCATCCTGCAGTACTGCATCACTTCCACCACAGCAACCAGTGGACCTTTAGACTGGACTTCAGCCATCTGGGCCCCCAACGCTCTCCTCTGGATATTACAATATTTTGGATCTCCTCGACTGGAGAGCATAAAGGCTGGATCCAAGACATCCAAAATCGATACCCAGGAACCATACCCCTCCCAGTCTACCAAATATTGAAGCTGGCCCCGAAACCAAAGCAGAGCTTGGAGAGCATATGCCGGTTCGCCCTCCAAGGGTGGAGAAGGAGCAGCCACGTGACTGGCGACTGGAGGCGATCGTTGGGTCACGTCGTCCTCTATAGGCTTTAGGAACGAGACATGGAAGGTGGTGGCCAATTAAAAAGCGGTTCAGAAATATTTGCAGGACCTCATTCACAAATGCCTGAAAGACAGAGGGGGCATTAAATAATGCATTATCGTATATTTGTTGAGAGCAATACTGATGCTAAAAGCCATTTTCCTTTCGCCCTCCTCTCTGATACAGATGAGGTTGTGGAGCTGCGCTGATCCAGTTTTGTAAAAAATTGTGCCTTGTTCCAGGACTGCCGAAACTAAAGGCAAGGGGTATTTGATTATAACATCATTCAATTTACAATAATCGATGCAAGACCTTGGGACAGATGAGAAAAACATTGTTCACCCTACGACTGTAATTTGTTTTCCTGTCAAGAGATAGTGGGGTCGTGATCAGTGGAATAGGGTTATCTCTGTTGTGTCACTGTGGAGCGGAGCGCCTCCTTTAAGTCCAAAGAAGATTGTCCAATCGCACCGTGAGCTGAATGAGCTAGCAACTGCTCACCAGAATCAGTTCCCACAGGGGAATGGTCAAACACCTCACGAAAATGGGATAGAAAGTCCTTCTGAGACTAGGTAAACAGGTACCAGCTGTTTGCTTGCTGCTCGGAAAGGGGAGAGATGGTCTGGCTGTGCTGACTCAGAACTCGAGCTGGTTGGGCAGAATTGATTGAAGGTCTCTTAGGACAGGTGAGCCCTACTGAACCACCCTCCATGCTTGCTCTGGGAACACTACTATTTCCTGAGAAAAGATAAAGCCCTGTGGTCAGGAGGGTAAGGGGGCTTGTTTTGTGTCTTTGTCTCACAGCAGACTGCTGCCATCTACGCCCAGCTCCTGGACAGTTTAGGACTCCCATCCTGGTGGGGGGGGCAGGTGCAGACATCAACTGGAAGTGAGTCATGGGAGACGGGCACTAGATATGTTGGACACCAAGCGACTGGAAAGAGATAGGGGGAGCCAGCGAAGTGGGAGGAAACAAGCGGAAAAAACTGCATGTTTTGGGGGTTTTTTTAGAATCCGAGACTTTAGGACATTTTTTTTTGGTTTTTATTTATGCGTAAATTTAAACATTTTTTAAGTTGAATGTAATGAAAAACAAAAGTTGATGTATTGGTTAAAAAAAAATAGTAGAAATTCACTCTGAAGCACAGTACTGCACGCTAAATTGAGTTAACCCAATTGCTACAGCATTCTGCAAATGCAGGTTATAATAAATTACCTGTAAATACACAGTAATTTAATGGAAATTTACTGAAATTTTATATCCATTTAATTTTGGTTACAGTAAAGGCCCTGTAAATCTATAGCAATTTACAGGCAACCCTACTCTCAGTAATTTATTGTAAAAATTAGCGTAAATTTATAACACCTGAACATAACCGATTATTGCTGTTTGATACTTGCGCTCCTGTCTCGATAGCATTATGTTAATGTGGAATGTAGTTTATGTCGGTTGAGTGTGAGGATAAAGAAATGTAGGCTAGCCTTGGTAAATGGAAAACCGCTGAAAATAGCAATGTTTTATAATTTAGCCATACATCAACAACGTCTGTATCTGCATAATAAACTAGTCTACGTTGTGTGAACAGCCAGCAGCAGTCGTTTGAGACTAGGTCCCACATACCTTAATGCGACCCCGTATGTCATGTTATTTCACATTCTAAAGGAAAATTATCAACCGACCACAACATTGTCTGACCCACCTCCTGCACGACACAAAACTTCCTCAGCGGGAGACAGAAAACATGTAATGTAACGCACAGAGGCAGTTTCACAATTTGGCCAACAGAGGCCCCCCTTTAACTTTCGACATACAGTATAACTAACTGTTATTAGTTATACTGTATGTAACCAACTAATTTTAACTCGGATTTCCCCAGGTAACCAAACCACACGCTATAGGCCGAATTTAGAAGAAATGTCTATCACGAATATTAAACTAAAGTAACCTGGCACGCGATTATCATATGATTCACACGAGGAGGCTCCAATGGTTCTGAAATACTGGTGGATGAAAATCAAATAGGCGTCTTCGTTCAGGGAGCAGTTTTAATGGCAAACATAGCAGTGGTGTAGTGAGTGGTAAAAAAAAAAGTACCGGAGCGGTCCCAATGAGAATCAATTGAATAGTTAACGAGGTATTTACAGTAACGCCCACTTTCCATTTAACGCGATATAATCTGTTTTGTTTTGTTTGTTTTGTTTTTAACAATTAATATAACACATATTTTAACATGTTTTTTATTATTATTAATACCGTTACTAATATCATCACCTCAGTTACGGCCAAGGAACAAACCGCCGCCTTCTCTGATTGGTTGTCAGTAACATCACTTTCAAAAGTGATTTGCTAAAAAAATAAAACTGGAACGACAGCATATTTTAATGGCATAATAATGGACCAATCGAAAGCAGCAACTGTGCTGCATATTGTTTTTTACTTAATTTTTTAGCTGACTGCTTGTTTTTGTTTTTAAACGTATAGCTTGCTAGCTGTCTGTCTGTCGCAAATTCGCACAGCTGGCACAGAGCCGCAGCCGACGGTTATTACAAGTGTTTAGAAAAAATTCCAACACGAAAATATTTCAAATATATGTATTTATAATTGTGAATATTTGCAACTGAAAAAGTGCCGGAGCGCCGCTCCGTGCCGCTCCGGTTCCACTACACCCCTGAAACTTAGCATTGATAGTATTAATATAATGTTGCGTTCTTAGACGCCTTTAGCCAACCTACACTTTACTTGTACATCCGTATATTTACTAATGCGACTCAGGTAAATTATTTCAAAGGCGCTACCGTGTGGTACCAACAACCAACAACCTACAGGTTATAATTAGAATACCTATGGCCTGTTTTTACTTTTTATATTCATGGTATTTAAATGTATTATAATGAAATATTATCCACAATGTATTACTGCAATAACTGGGAATCAGTGACAAGAGATGCGAAGTTTCCAATTCCTTCAATGCTTTGTATAAAACTTAAATTTGACTGTCTAGTCTTCCATACGCCTAACCTGATTACCGAAACAAGTCGAGTTTATATTGATAGCAACAAAGGGGAGATATATTTGTCGAAAATTACTAAAAAATAAAATAATAAATAATATGAACTCAAATTATTAACACCCATTCCATTGTAACAGGAGTAAATTTGGTATTGTAAAAAAGGTGGAGCCTGTCACTACATCGAAGGAACACATACCTTGCTTGCAAATATTAGATGTAAGGTTAAATGGGGTGTAAATACAGCTGAAGTTATGACAATACTGTGTATTAATAATGTCCGGTATGTATACTTATTGCAGACTGTTAATCGATCAAAATACATCCACGTTATGATGACGTAATCTTTATTGAAAAGACTAGGGCTGTGTCCGAAACCGCTCCCTATTCACTAAATAGTGCACTATTTAGGGTGTCGGCCATTTTGTAGTGGTGTCCGAATACATTCCCTACATCTCGTTCCCTACATTTGTTCACTCATTCTTACCCACAATGCAATCTGATTTCGAGGGTACATACCTGATGTACACTCTTCGACCCCTATTTCCCTATTTCTCATTATCGGCGGCAGAGTTCAAAAAAAGTTTTTTTTGTTTATTTTTCTACTTGCGTCAAGTTTGCCTCCAGACTCGGGTGTTGGACATTGTAGCGTTTTCATTCTGTTCAATTATATTTTTATAAAAAATAACATATACATAAACATGACAAGTTGAAGTAATTTCTTTCTATCATTAATGTAATAAACATAACAAATGAACAGTTGCGAAAAGATTAATTAGTATGATTAATTTTATTAATGCAAAAATAAAACACAGAATGCCTGGGGTATGCACAGTAAAACTTTTTAATTTCATATTATAAAATTATATTTTTATAGATGATAAAATTAATGAAACCACACAGGTGAAATGTTCATGACAAAATGTCTGCGACAGCTCCCGAGTGCTCTCTGACGCAGGGAATTTACATCAGCGTCTGAAATCGCACACTCATTTCGTTCACTCACTGCTGAAATTTAGTGGCCTCAATGCCGTTCACTATATAGGAAATAGTGAATGAGTGAACGAGTGGGCGATTTCAGACACAGCCTGGGTCTCTGTGATCCCAGCCAGGCCCAGACCCATCTCAGACCCATTTCGGACCGACCTCAGACCCATCTCAGATAGAGGGTCCAGACCCATCTCAGACCCATTTCAGACCCATCTCGGACAGAGGACCCAGACCCGTCTCCAGAGGGCAAGTGTCTGGTCTGTACCCCAGTCTTGTCTGTACCACCGTCCACCCATGTTCTGCAGCCTGAGATACAGTATTTCATCATTTGTTCTCCTACACTCATTTACCTACAATCGTTCTCTCACATTCATGTACCTACACTCATTTACCTTCACTCACCTTATACTCGATTACCTACACTCGTTCTCCTACACTTGTTAAACCCTACACTTATTCACCCCTACACTTGTTCACCTCTACATTCGTTCACCCCTACATTCGTTCACCTTACACTTGTTCACCTACACTCGTCCACCTCTACATTCGTTCACCCTACACACTTTCACCTACACTCGTCCACCCCTATGCTTTTTCTTCCCTACACTCGTTCACCCTTACATTTGTTCACCCTTACACTCGTTCACCCCTACACTCAGCAGTTTTTCATTTAGGGGGGACTCCAGTCTATTGGAAAGGCATGTGGAAAAAGCAATTATCCCAGATGTTCCGCAGGATTATGGATTTAATGGGTACTTTAAGCTGGTTGCCATCCATTCACAATTTTATCTATCTTTTGTATACCAGGGAAGCCCTTGCTTCCCTCACTCTCTGCTGTGAAAGCAGAGCAACCAGGAGCCCAGAGCCCCACACCTTTCCCTGTTTGGTCTTTCATCGTCGAAGGCGGAGTGGTTTGGCTTGGTTTTAGTGACAGGAGTTCTGTTAGTCGCATTAATTACTAGCGGTACATCAGGCTCTAAAATTATCTGAAGAACATTGAGCCATCAACGATCACCCTCTTTCCAGTAGGAAAAAAATTCAATCAATAAAGGTAAAAGTGTGTTAAATGTGAGGGCATCTGGTGCATTAGTCTTTCCTGCCTTGCCAAACGGACAAGATAGTTTCATATTGCACTTTAACCCCTAAAACTACAGCACGTTTGTTAGTCGCTTTGGTTAAGAGCGTCTGCTAAATGCCAAAAATGGGCCCTAGGCTGGGAAACCAATGACTGAGTACTATATAGGTAGATTATTGTAAGCCACATCAGAGTGGCATGTATGGTTCAATGACTGAGTACTATACAGTTAGATTTTCTGTTTTCTTTACTTGAATATTCAGAATTGTCTGTCATTTAAAGAGAAACCAGAAGTGTGATAGACCAAGAAGACTTGTGATGTTCCGGTAACTGTTATTTTTGGAATGGACTCTTGGACAATGGAGCTCTGAGCTCCAGACCAGCACCAATAACCCTGGTATGATTTAGTGATGGACACGAAGAACACAAACTGGCAGGATCTTGTCTGCGAACGTCCCCTCTTTCCCTCTTCTTGTTGAGAGGGTGCCGTGGCTTTCCCTGCAGGGCAACATCCTGGCTGCGCTGGGGAATCGCTTAGGGTATTAATCAAGAGGAACAAATCGATATGACTTCCCAGGGAGCATTAGCTGCTTCAACTGCTATTAACTCTAACGGCCGAACACAGGCAAAACACGTCTGAGGCTGTTGGCTTACCTGTGGGTCTGTGTGACCTTTCTTTTTTCACACAACTCAAACTCCAGTCACTGTTCCAACTCCTACTCCAACTCCAGCCATTGTTTTCAGTACTGCGACCGTACTCCTACAGATGCCAGTGGAGCTTTGGGATGCTATAGCGCCTTACAGTAGATTTCTATATTTTCCTCTCACACAATTTAGACTGCTGAAAGCTAAGCTCAGTGACCAAACTGGAGAGGCGTTCGCTGGCGACAGTCAGGAATGGAATGGAGGTTTCCCTTTCACCGCCCACACTAGTCACTTGAGGAGGAGGACCGTTTAGGGAGTGGCCAGAGGGGCAAAGGTCAGGCATGCGCAAGATAAAAACTTGTTGTTCACTCTGGGGTTTTTTTCCTTCAAGACCATAAATCGTTCAGAAAACCGTGCTACTCTTCCCTTAAACACCTACACTGACACATGTGTACACACAAACACCGGTACACAGATATGGAGGCACAGACACTGACACATTAAATACAAACAGACACAAGCACAAGCCAAGTCGCTGCAGAGTAGCTCTGATCAGCCGGGTGTGGGACGGGGGTGATATTTGCACTAACACAGTCGGCTGTGGTATGGGGGAGATATTTCTACTCCTACATTCGGCTGTGGAATACAGGAGGTATTTGCACTAACACAGTCGGCTGCGGGGTGGGGATTTCATCCCCAAGCCCAAGCCCTCTTGGATCAAAGGCCTGGTTATAACTTCAAAGCACCCAACATTGCTTATCGGCGGCCTAGCTAGGCTTGTTTACATGAATGCTAAGGGCACTTACATCAAATACCTTTCTAACTTAGAAATGGATGTTTTTGTGTCGACGCAATGTAATGTCACTTTTGAAGTACATGGGAATAATTCAGACATTTTTACTTTTCCGTCAAGTTTTTATTTATTTATTTATTTGCAATAACATGACCAGCAAGCTTCAAACTATAATTTATACATTTTAATATCATGCCTATTTTCAAGCATCCATACTGCATAGAATCATTACCCCTGTAGGAATGAGGCCTGGTTCATCTGTGTTCTCCCTTACCACCACTCAATTGGGTTTGTGTTCTAATAAATTTCTGATCCAAATGTTTTTTCCCCTGTCCAAAAAGTGGCAAACAATAGGCCAAGTGTTAATTAGTTCTGATTCTCTCTTTCCAGTCAGTTTGGGTCCAACTGCAAGCGAACGTTGCTGACCTGAAGATGAATAGCCCAGTGTTTTAGAAGCAGATTGTGGTCATCTGGCAGTAATGTGAACCAGATTACAGCCTGTGGGTAGAGGTCAGGGACTCCAGCATGTACTGACTAAGGCAATGTGGCAATATGGCAATGTGGCGTCTGTCTGCGAGCTGAGATCCACATCTATGTGGGACCCTGTTGTACCTGCAGCGCCCCTCAAATCTTTCTGCGATCTGAGATCCACAGCTATGTGGGACCCTGCTGCACCTGCAGTGCCCCTCACATGAGTGTTCATTATTATGATTATTATGCCTGTAAATGTGTCAGACTTTGGTTGAAAAGTACTGGTATCCCGGGGATGAGCATATTTTACAATCTTTGGGTGCATCTATCTTACCAAATGAGTCCCCATATTTTTGCCTGGTAAGAATCTCTTTACCACACCAAGCCCGGGGGCCAGGACTTGCTGGGCAATGCCAGGAAACATGGAAACCTTGTCTTCGAGTGTTCATTATTGAAAGCATTTCAGGTTATTGTGTATTTCAGAGAAATACCTTCAATGGAGTGTACAAATGCACCACTTCTTAACTTAAGGGTTCTGTTAAATATCTCAGATATTGCAACATGTCAACAAGAAAATGTGTTGTGTTGTGCATACAATTAAAAGGAGAACACTTTCGTTTCAACAATACACTGACTACTGCAGATAGTTTCCAGGGAACAACAGTTCCCCCCACAATACATTAATTTTTTGTCAAAAGGTTCTTACTAAGTGAATTTAAATTATCCTTCCCAGACTTTGATTTAAAACTTTCCTGTGGCCTCATCTCCATCACAGCGGCGGAAAGACCCTTCGCTGTGACCTTTGACCCCTGTTGGGGTACATACTCAGGACCATACATTCCAATGTTAAACACATGCCTGAATTATCTTTTCAGCACAGGAATCTGTTAAATGGAACTGCTCCCAAGCCCTGGCCATCACTCCTGCGCTCGGGCTTGGTTGACAGAGAAACACTTGACCTAAGCTGAATTCCCTCTTGTGCCAATGCAAAACTGCTGCTCTGATTCAGCCACCTGCGTGTGCTCACTTAGACCAGGAATGAAAATGCATGCCAGTCACAAATATCTTCTTACACTAAATCACCTTCTGGGTTGTCTACCCATGTGAGGCTTCAGCACATGCTTGTCCTAACCCTAACCCTAACAGAGGAGAGACTATTTACCAGCAGGATGCTCAGCCTGCTCGCCAGACACCAGCTAGTAGCATGTTGCTGCATCTGACGCCCCTATCTGAGAAGCGACGCCAAGCTCGTAGCATGTTGCTGCGTTTGACGCCCCTATCTTAGAAGCGACGTCAAGCTTTTATCATGTTGCTGCATCAGATGCCCCTATCTGAGAAGTGATTCTGGGCTTGTAGCATGTTTCTGCTTCTGACGCCCTTATCTGAGAAGCGATGCCAAGCTCGCAGCATGTTGCTGCGTCTGACGCCCCTATCTTAGAAGCAATGTCAAGCACTTAGCGTGTTGCTGCGTCTGATGCCCCTATCTGAGAGAAGCGACACCAAGCTCGTAGCATGTGGCTGCGTCTGATGCCCCTATCTGAGAAGCGACGCCAAGCTCTTACCGTTTAATAAAGCACGACTGCATTCGTCAAGGGCCAAGGAGGTAGGTTTTAAGGCCAGAGCCAGGATGATAATGCACCCTGACAGCGTCTCCCTGACGTCTCTGCGGTGTCACTGAGATAACCGTGCGACTCAGATGATTGACAGGTAAAAAAAGGAGCATAATCCCATTCATGTTCCCAAATTGTCAGCCGAAGCAGCAGAATTCAGAAATGAAAGGTGAAACCATGACTTTGAGCACAATGGGAAAGGACTTTAACATGACAACTGTGATTATAACATCCTAGAAAGTCACTTAAGCCATCAGCATTGGGGATTCTCTCCGGCTAACTATCAATTATTTATCATTTGGGGGCTAGTGTCAAGGGCAGATGTGTTTGAATAGCAGCTTGCTGAGGAGTCATTCAGTAACTCAGACTCTCCCTAAACTGACAAGATAGATGTGTTATTAGGGTATAAAGCAGTCTTTGCCTCCACGTGGAGAAAACTGCTCTCAGATGAGATTCTTTTGAAGGTTCCCTGTCCTTGAATGCCGTTGTGACACTGATGTGGTCCTTTATAAAGGATTTAGTTTTGAATCACACCGACAGCCTGTGGACAACTCATGGTGAATGAGCTTTTGTCCAGAGCACATTGAAATTGCTTCTTTAAAAACGGACCCTGGTCACCCTCTGAAAACCATCACGTCAACTTTCTATGGTGTTGGAAGTGCACCCTGTTAGGCAGAAAGGAAAGAAAATGTGACTTTAAGCCAACCTTTGAGGCATCTGTGTATTTTGCAGAAATAAAACCCTTCAAATTATGAAACATATTGAGGCTGGATAGAGACTGAAACTCAAAAAAATAGGGAGGGCTAAGGGTGAACATGTGACTGTGTGACAGAGTGAGACAGGGGCTCTGACTCCAGATGATTCTCCTCTCTGAAACCAGCTCCACTGCCCCTCCCACATGCTGCTCGTGGGTTAAGGCCCCTCCCACACACTGCTTGTGTGTCAAGGCTGCTCCCGCACGCTGCTCAGGGGTCAAGGCTCCTACCACGTACGCTGTGAGGGCTTTGCATTTTTTAAAAGTTACATTGTAAACTTTTAGCAGAGGTAACATGCAAATTTTAGCGCATTTAATCTGCAGGGCAAACAAACCTTTTGGTTCTTTCAAACGTGACCCCGCAAAGCACAGTCAGAAACTAGTAAACCTGATCCCCGTCCCCCATCACCAGATGCAGTGAGATGATAATGAGATGCACCACGGTTCACAGCACACGTCTCACGGCACGTGTTTCACGTCTCTCGGCACACGTCTCTCGACACACATCTCACCGCACATGTCTCACGACACATATCTCACACCTGTCTGATGATGAAGAATTTAAGGAGTTGAGAACACTAAGCCTGGGAATCAGCTGCCATCTTTATCACTTTGTCGCTTCCTACAACAGCTGGACCACGCCCCGCAGTCCACACCCCGCGCCCTGTAAGAGAGATGTTGCTTTTATCAGCGTGCAAGCAAGCGCCACTGTTGGTTTCTGCCCACGTTCGACGTAGGTCCTGCAAGTTGACGAACGACTCAGCCACCGCAGCAGAATGAAAACTCCATCCGTGACTGCATTACTTTCACCACAGCAACCAGTGGATCTTTAGTAGGATACTCTGTACAATATATATTTCATTAAATGGACAACGAAGCGATTGAAACAGATCATTGTGTGGACATTATTTATTCCTTCTTTCTGGAAAAGTGATCAAAGAAACATTTTCTGATGTGCAAAAATATCTCAGGAGTTTTAAAACACTGTGCAAAGATGCCATTGAAACTCAGTTAATTGCTGGAAATTCCAATGCTTCAAACTGAGTATGAACAGCAACAAAGGTGGCTTGTTGACAAAATGAAAGAAAATAATGAGTTTATCACCGATGTCAAACAATGGTTATCAGATGCTGGAATTTTATATGATGATGGAATGTCTTTAATAGACACAAATGTAAATCCTGATGACAGTTTATCCAATGCTTCAAAGAAAGGATCTTGCTAAAACCCATTCCCCATTTGGTTCTTCGAAGGCTTCAAGCACTGCGTCTGCTCGTCTCGAAGCTAAAGCTGAAAAAGGCAGCCCTTTTGCAATCCATAGCTGCATTAAAGAAATTGCATGTTCATGAGGCTAAAGAGGAAGATCTCCCAAGACAAAGGGAGAAACTGCAGAGAGAACAGGAACAATTACAAATGGAATGGAAATTAGCTGCTGCTACTGAAAAATTATCTGTGCTGGAATCAAGTGAAAGAAGTGTTGAAGGAATGAATGAGGAAGAGTATCCAATGAATGCATATTATGTGAAGCATGTAAAATCATGTACATCAAATAAATATTCTAACCCTAAGGCACCTTTACAACAAAGAAATGTAAGTTCTCAACATGACAATCTGGTTGTACATCCAAAGGAGAGATTACGGATGCAAACTCCAGCATCAGCTTCAAGGCACTGTAAACTTTCATCTGAAAAACAGCAAAATTGAAGTTCTTACGGGCCTGAAGATAACATTCATAAACAATATTTGTTGCCTCCTCAACTTAACACTCACGTTTCTGCTCAAGGTCCTACCTTGTATGTTGTACAGAAGCACAATAAACATTACATCTCAATTATTTCAACAGCAAGCTTTGGTTTCTCTTCCACCTCGAAGGATATTGGAGTTTGATGGAGATCCATTGCAGTATGGCTCTTTTATTAAAGCTTTTGAACAAGCCATTGAAAAGAAAATCAGTGACAAGCAAGAAAGCCTCTACTATCTAGAACAATATAAAAGAGGATGGGCAAAAGAGTTGTCACAATATGAGAGCTGATCAAGGATATGATTGAGCAAAGAATCTGCTCAAAGAACATTTTGGTAGTGAAATTAAAGTTACAGCAGCATATATGGCAAAGCTCATGAGCTGGCCTATGATAAAGTTTGAGTTTGATTGTGAACTGTCTTGCAACTGTTGCAGCCATTCAAACTGTTTCCGAGTTGTGTCCATCTGAAGTACAGATTACCTGTACTAGTCCTGCTCAACCGAAAGACAACAGTAAAATGTGTATTGTCTGTAAAAGCTGCCATTCATTGGAAAGGTGTTCTCGTCTAAAGAACATGACACGCAGAGAAAATTGAGCATCTTATAAGAAAATAGATCCTGTTTTGGGTGCTTGAAGATTGGACATGTAAGTAAAGGTTGTAGAAACCCATTAATCTGTGATGTTTGCAATCAAAGGCATCCCACCGTGCTTCACATAGAAACTAAATGCAAACCATCACCATTACCAGTAATGCAGGCTTGTGGTCAAACTGGGGCCAGGAACGAGGAGTGTGTTCTGTCTATCGTTCCAGTAGGCAAGTCAAGGCAATGTCAGGTAGCAAGACTGTCAACACCTATTCGTTGTTGGATCCTGGAAGTTCAGTCAGTTTCTGTACAGAACATCTTATGAGAACTGAATCTTACAGGAACAAGAAGCTCCAGACTGCTCCATACTTTAGGCCAAGAAAGGTCGATAGACATGCTCCGTGATTTTCACTCAGGATGACTTGAATGATTACCCATATCTAGAGAGTATCAGAATCCCCAGTGTTAATTTAGAGGTTGAACTGTTGATTGGCATCAATGCATCAAATCTTATGGAACCGTGGGAAGTCATTAACAGCCAAGGCAGGGGACCCTATGCTGTCAAGACCCTATTGGGGTGGGTCGTGAACGGGCCACTAAGAGGTGATAATAGCAACAAAGGAAAGACCGGCTGTCCTGTAGTCACTGCCAATAGAATCTCAGTAGCCAGGCTTGAGGATCTGTTGATTGCTCAATATAATCATGATTTTAATGAGAAACTGTCAGACGATGATGTCCAGAAATGTTCATGGAAATAATGGAAATCACAATCAGAGGGTCATTGTTGTATAGACTTACCTTTTAAGTCTCCTGAGGTCATCATGCCAAACAACCGCAGTGTTGCACAACAGCGTTTCCTGGGTCTACAAAGGAAGTTTAAAAGAAATCGAGAATATCAGCAAGAGTATATATCTGTTCTATCTGAAGTTATTGACAAGGGATATGCAGAGGTAGTACCACCTCACCAGTTGAAACGAGAAGGTGGTAAGGTGTGGTACATACCACACCACAGTGTATATCATCCGAAAAAGAAAACTCTAAGAGTAGTGGTCAATTGTGGTGCAGTATTTAAAGGAACCTCTTTGAATGGTCAGCGGCAGCAGGGTCCCTATCTCACTAACTCTCTGCTTGGAGTTCTTATGAGGTTTAGACAGGAGCCTGAAGTTATTGACAAGGGATATGCAGAGGTAGTACCGCCTCACCAGTTGAAACGAGAAGGTGGTAAGGTGTGGTTCATACCACACCACAGTGTATATCATCCGAAAAAGAAAACTCTAAGAGTAGTGGTCAATTGTGGTGCAGTATTTAAAGGAACCTCTTTGAATGGTCAGCGGCAGCAGGGTCCCTATCTCACTAACTCTCTGCTTGGAGTTCTTATGAGGTTTAGACAGGAGCCTGTTCCTTTGATAGCTGATATACAAGCCATGTTTCATCAGGTTTCTCAGAAACATGTGGACTTTCTGTTTTTTTTGTGGTATCCCAGTGGTGATGTTTCACAGAATGCTATGGAATATAGGATGAAAGTGTCCTCACCCAAAGTACTTGGTCTGCACTCGTGTACTGAAAAGGATACATTGACCTTTAGGTTATCCATAAAGGAGCATCCTCACACAAGAGGTGTCATGTTGTCTGTGGTTAGTTCTATCTATGACCCCTTGGGGTTTCTTTCACCATTTACTCTGCCTGTAAAACCGGTTCTCCAAGAAATGTGCAAGTGCAATGTTGGCTGGGATGACAAGATTCCACAGGTCTTCTCTCAGCAATGGACAAGGTGGCTAGCTAACTTGCACTGTATAGCAGAATTGAAAATAGACCGGTGTGTAAAGCCCAAGGACTTTGGACTATCCGAACATGCTCAGCTCCACCACTTCTCTAATGCCAGTGAGTGTGGCTATGGGACAGTGTCATACTTGAGGTTGGTGTATAGTGGAAAAGGGACTGCAGTTGCATTAATGTTAGGAATGTCAAGAGTTGCTCCATTAAAACCGATGACAATCCCGAGGTTGGAACTTTCGGCTGCTGTTCTTGTTGTACGAGTCGATAGAATGCTAAAATGTGAGTTGCAGATTAATTTGGGCTCATCTGTTTTCTAGACAGACAGCATGACTATACTGAGATATATCCAAAATGAAACTAAGCGGTTCCACACCTTCTTAGCAAATACAGTGGCTGTCATAAGAGACTCTACAGCTGTTGTGCATTAGAGGCACATAAAGTCAAGTTTGAATCCAGCTGAGGAGGTATCTAGGGGTCTTTTTGCTGAAGAATTTTTTCAAGAGATGGCTTAAGGGACCTGATTTCCTTTTAAAAGAAGAAGAAGAATGGCCCATGTCCAACATGAATCAGTTGTCAATACCTCCAGATGACCTAGAAGTCAAAGTGGAATGCACTGCACATGCCTTTGCCTGTCAGGTTTCAAAGTCTCCTACTAGTCAGTTTCTAAGCTATTTTTCTGATGCAAGGCGTAAAACCTCTTTAGCATGGATGCTCAAATTCAAGGAGATGCTTATGCAGCTTGTGAAACAGAGGAGGGCTTTACAGGCATCTACTTGTGCAAAAGATGTTCCAGACACTGAAGCAATTAGATTTCATGCAACAAGAAAGATGAAAGCCAAATTGGATGGTAAATCATTGACTTCTGACGATCTCATGAGAGCAGAAACTGCTATTATTCAGTATTGTCAACAAGAGAGATTTTCTAATGAGATTATTGCATTGAAAACAGGAGCCACTGTCAAGAAAAAAGGGACATCTTTAGGCTTGATCCAGTGTTGGAAAATTGTTTTTTGAGAGTAGGAGGGAGACTTGCTAAGGCTGCCATGCCTGAGGAAGAAAGACATTATATTATATTGTCTAAGGACCAGGCTATTTCTCAACTTATCCTGAAGCATGTACATCAGCAACTGGGCCATGCAGAAATAAATTATACGTCGTAATTTCTTCATAAGCATTACTGGATGACTAACGCTATTTCTGCTTGTCGGAAAATAAGCTCTGACTGTGTCATATGTTGTCGTCATCAAGGAAAGGTTGGAGAGCAAAAAATGTCTGACTTGCCTGCAGAGAGAGTTTTTCCTGATTTACCACCATTCACAAACGTTGGTGTTGACCACTTTGGGCCCATTGAAATCAAGAGAGGTCAAGGAAAAGTTAAACGCTACGGGGTAATTTTTTAATGAATACTCCTGTATGAATGCCATTCGCCAGTTTATGCGTCGTCGTGGTCAAGTTGCCCAGTTGAGATCAAATAATGGTACAAATTTTGTCAGAGCTGAGCAGGAGCTGAGGGAAGCAGTAGCTGGGTTAGACAATAACAAGATCCAGCATGTATTGTCATCAAGACGACTTAAGTGGATATTCAATTTGCCTCCTGCCGGGTCTTACATCGGTGGAATTTGGGAGAGGCTTATTCAGTTTGTGAAAAAGGTGTTGTATTCAACCATTAGACAACAATCTATGGATGATGAAAGCTTTCAAACTCTTCTATTTGAAATGGAAGCAATCCTTAATGCCCGTCCCTTTACGAAAGCCTCTGACGATGTGAATGATCTTGAGGCACTTATGCCTAATCATATTCCCCTTCTAAAGGCTAAACCACTAATAGTTCCTGGAATTGTTCGACGAAGGAGATTTGTACATCAAGAAACGATGGAGACAGGTGCAATACTTGTCAGATCTCTTCTGGAAAAGATGGGTAAGGGAAAATTTACCATTACTACAAGAGCGGAAAAAATGGATAAAACCACAAAGAAGCTTTACCGTGGGACACATTGTTGCTATCATGGATCCTGTTGCTCCTCGTGGCTCCTGGGTAATGGTAAGAGTAATTAAAACCTATCCTGGTAAAAATGGATTTGTTCAATCAGTCCACCTTAAGACAAAAACAGGGCAGCTGGATAGGCCCATGTCCAAAATCTGTTTACTTCTGGAAGCTGAGCATTGAAGCTGAATTGGAATTCCCGTACAAAGAAATTTATGGCTCCTTTTATGTATATATTGTTTAATTGTGAATTTAAATTATTAAAATTCTGAATTAGAAGCCAAACGTAATGATTGTTCAAACCACTAGATGGCGGTGTGCACCAGTGGTGTGGGTGTGGTCACCTGTTAATATCACATGGTAATTAAACTTCCCATGGGTTGTATCAGGAAGGACAGGTGGCAGGAACATATGGTTCTTACCATAGATCAACATGATTTAAAACTCTGTACGATATATATTTCATTAAATGGACAACAAAGCGACTGAAATGGAAATCGTTGTATGGACATTGTTTATTCCAACCTATGAGTAAAGAACATCTTACCAGCTTGCGCTGGCGTATGGGAGAAGGCCGCTACAACAATATTTTGTAACTCCTCTACTTGAGGGCATCACACACTATGGACATTAGATTCTTTAATTCATCTCCTAGTACCGGCCAGTGGAGGATGGGCTTCCCCATTAAGCCGAATTCCCCTCATTCCCAGGTGTTAGGCCTGGGACATATTGTATTTTCTGTATGTAAAGCGTCTTTGTGACATGGAAGCGCTTAAAAATTAATTTATTGATTGATAAGGGGACTTTTTCTGGGGTAAAACTTAAATCTTGGGTGAAAGGATGATATTATTTATTCAGTGCGCTCGGTGAATGAACTTGTATGCAATCAGGTCCATCCACGTTTTACTTCTGTTAGTGGTGGGTGTGGGCAGTTCAAGGTGCTAGGCTCGGATGTCAAAACCTTTTAATACTGCATAACATTAATATTACAAGAAGGTACAACCCCAAGCTACTCTAGAGCTGAAAGCACATCCTAAATTACCTAAGTGTTCTCTGTGGACATTTGTATTTACATGCAAAGCATTACAGTACCTGTCGCACTGTAATGCTCTGTCGGTATCCCTGACTCGCAATCTAACTAGGGACTTTTAACTGCCGCACAAGGAGGCACAACCTCCCTTGCTCTGGGAGCCAATTGAGCTCTTGTATTTACACGTTAGGCTGACGTCACAATCTGTAGCCAAATTGACCTCAACGAGTGCCTCGACATAAACTTCGAAAAAAAAAGCATTTCGTATCGCAGAAAAGTTGTCCATTCTTAATAGTGCACATGTACGCGTGCACTTACGTGATCTTCTGCCACGTGTATATTTCAAGCACTGGCTGCTTTTAGCAAACTATTTTGCTTTAATCCAAAGCTTTTTACATAGTTTACAGTATCTACGTTCATCCACTCACACAACTGGATATTTACAAAATTTGCTCAAGGATGCACCAGTTGGAGTGAGTACTGAAACAACAACAACAACACAGTCCCTTTACCACTACACCACCAGGATAACTTTTATAAAGCGGCGGTAAATTAATTACCTTCTGTTTTAAATCATATGCTTGTGTTTGACGTATTACTCTATATATAAGTACTTAAACATATTATTTTATTTAACCCTTATCTCGTATCATTTGCGGGATTTTACCCAGCGAGTCATTCGATGAGTTGGCGTTGCGACCACGTTTTATGGGTTATTATCGCCATCTGACTGCTTAAATTGTTTTGTAAATTACTGTACAAACTATTCTGAAATGTAGATTTTTAATAAATGCGTGATAAGTAAAACGTAATTTAGGGAACTGAGCAAGAACAAGATGCAGAATACAATTTGCTATTAAATATGAAAAATAACCTACATTGTCAAGTGTGAGAGACGCTGTTTTCGTGTCTCCTGATTATGAGTGTCGTCTCAGTGTCTGCTGTAGGCCGGAGTTTATTTCGTGAGAAACTCGTCTGCAATGTATTTTATTGGGGACTTTTAGGTTTAAAAAAACCCAGGCCATCCTCAGCAGCTGCTGGCATCCTTTTGGGACAAACAATGTTACAGGCTGTGTTGGGGTTTTAGTAACAACCAAGGGGCGATAATGTATCTGCAATTTTAGTTCCAGTACTTGAAAACTGAAGAGACATCGGGCCTGATAATTACTAGTTTTAATATATATATCCTTATTTAGTAATTTATGACATAGACCCCTTAAATTGTTAAATTATGCAGAAACGCCTTTAACATAATTAAATATTGAAGTTTTTCAACAGACTAAAGGACATGTGCTTTCGAACGGCAGTGATAACGCTATGAGCGAAGCAACGGTATGTGGAGTGGTTTGCTTATAATGAGTACACCCAGGATAGTAATGTCTCTATTTTGTCTTATATATAGACCAGAGTACTCTGCACTGATCATTGAAAGTACCCACCTCTTAAGGTTGCGTTAAGTACATTTTCAACCCACTCACATATTAAACAAGCAATCTTATCTTTTAAAAGTTTGTCAAATTGTCTTAAATCCCTTAGGCTATAACTTTAAAATACTAGCATATCAGCTGTTCTGGTCAAATTATGAACAAAAAAATAAGATTAGAAATATTACTGTTGTCAATGGCTAAGCAATTTAGGCACTGATGAGCAAAGATGTCAGACAAATCAGCAGAGAAAAGAATACTTTATTTAAACAAACTGGCCTATTCAAATACATGCATTCGCGGAGGATTCAGTAAAGTTACAGCGGTTTTCAGCGATTTTTCGCCCCAAGATCAGCCCATTTTCTATGGAATATTTACATAACTGAAAGCTTTCCGCCAATAGTATTTGAGAACCGATAGCGTAACCCTTTCGGTGCGTCCTCTTACAAACGTGATGCATGGATTTGCGGCTGGCGGTGGGAGCCACACTGAACTGGCAAAAGGCGATTCTACCGCCTGTGAATCATCTTCCTCCTTCCCACTTGTAAATTTCACTTGGTCTTTCATTTGTGTCTCCCCCAGACGACTCTGCCAGGGATAGTCACTTTAATTCCAGGATGTCGGTTGCCGGGTTGAAGAAGCAATTTCACAAAGCGAGTCAGGTAAGGAGTGTCTGACTTCTGGCATTTTCGTTTCAGTTTTGTTTTGGTGTAGATATGTCGCTTACTACAAACTTTGCCGCCCCAACAGCAGTTAGTATGGGGGTGTAGAATGTTTAGGACCACGAGAGAGAGGGAGATTATTTCTGACGCGTATAATATAGCCTTCTTTATAGTGAAGTGACTAGAGTACGACTTGCGGTGTAACGTTTCTTCACATGAATCATTCGGAAGCGCGATTGCGCTTGGATGATGATTTCGTTTCCGAGCTGGTTGACGTAAAGTCTTTCACAAAAAATTAGCTAACTCGCTAGCTTTTCATATAGGCTTACTACAAGCTCTCCGTTATGTCAAACTGAAGAACATATGTAGAGCTAAGAACTTGCGACATTGTTATATTGCTGCAGCCGGCGATATATCTGTTCACCAGCGAGTCCCTGAAATTGTATGCCTTGAGTGAAAATGAGGAAATTGTGGTGCTGCAAGTATCGGCTGATACGAGGGTAAGTGGAAACGATAGACTCGGCAGATTTCTTTGCTTTATATTGGGGCAGTAATTTAGTATAAATTAACGTTAATGCATACAGTGTCGTACCTGAGCTTATTTATATTTTTGCCAACCGCAGATATCTTCTCTTTGAAAAACAAAAGCGACCCCCATTAACTGTACTGGGCACACAGTCAACACGCTGTACGGTTATTCACGAGCAGGAATGTGTGTGTGTGTCAGTATTGGGCAAGTTACTCAGTAATTGTAATAAGTTACTTTTTACTTATTACTCCTTCAAAAAGTAATAACATTACTAATCATTAATGATTAACCGTTAACCGATTACAAATGTATTAACCGACAATGTATGTTATATGTACCATTTCCCCGGAGCACACATAGCCTATGTTAACTTTTATACCACACGAGGGCGTACTTCATATTTGCAGTTCGAGAATAACTACGCGCAATAAAGAAAGCTTGACAGACTGCCAGTCAAATCCTGTAGGCCTTGGTCTTAAATATGTTGTGGTAAGTTTAAGAGTATTTTTCCGCGCTCACAACTCACTCCTGTCAGTGTAGACATGTTAATTTTCTTAAATACAAACCAGTAGGATTTCAGTTCACTGTGGAGAGGTATTTTTGATTTTCCTTTTATACAGCACTTTGTTTATTTAAATAACGGGTTTGGTTTGGTCTGCCTTTGCTAGTCTAGAAATGGCAGTAGTTGTGCCCCATTTTTTGCGGCGCCATTTATTGAATTAGGACAGGCGTAAATGAGAAGGGACTATTATTGTTTATATAAATAATTAGAAAAAGACCTGCGTTTTGTATCTATTAATTATTAATGATTATTGATTGTTAACTTGTTAAACTATAGGTTAAGGAAAATGCACAAAATATGCAACCCTAGTGGTAACGCAGTAATGCAGTGTTACTTAATTTTATTAATAACTAATATTACTTTTTTGGAAATGGTAATCCCTTACACTACTAGTTACTGGGGAAACACGTTACTGCCCAACGTGTGTGTGTGTGTGTGTGTGTGTGTGTGTGTGTGTGTGTGTGTGTGTGTGTGTGTGTGTGTGTGTGTGTGTGTGAGAGAGAGGCTGTTGCAGTTCAGATTTTTGAAAATATAGCCTTTCATTCCCTTTGATTTCGTTCATTGGTCCTTTCATATCCCAGAGTTCAACGTTGAAGAGAATGTTTAGCTAGGGAGCCGGGGACACCAGCTTTATTGGTGTGTATTGTTTTGTTTCCTTGATAACGGATAGAGGAATGGGTTTGAGCACACACTGTCTTTTTAATTAAATGCATTAAATTGCAAATAATTTCTCTACATCCAATAATTGCTTATTTAATTTATCAACCAGTTGCAGACTGTGCTCCGTCTTATTTATATGAAAGCCACTGCCTCACAGCTTCCTCGTTTTTGTTGCTAATTCAGTAACGATTTGAAAATTAGAGTAGAGCTAAATGGTGTGTCAGGGGGTGCAGTTGTTATCAGTGAGTGTAGTACGGAGCTTAAACTGAGAATTACGACACTGTTTCCTCTGTTCACACGGCACGAAATGGAACAACAAACCACGAATAAAAAATAAATCTAATGATAGTTGTAAAGTTTGTAACGGCTGTTGTACAGTTTAACTGTACTAGTTGCCAAATCTTTATTCTGTGTGCATATCTTTACAACGAGTCTCATGGGCTGAAGACCCTGATTTAATTAACTTGGGATGCATGTGGTGCTGGGTTTGAACATGATAGATCGGGAGTTTAAAATGTAGCTTTTAAAAGACAACTGGTAATATAAGACACTAAAAATACCGCCCCCCCCCATGGTATGCCAGCTAGTTTTGTTGGTTGTTTTAAAAGTAAGGTTGATAGTGTGTGTGTGTGCCTCCTACGCAGTGCAAATTTCAAGTACACGTTACCACAGAGAATACGGTGTTCTGGACATGGGTGGAGCTTCACGTAGCCACTGACTCCAGAACCTCAAGAGTTGCACAAGAGATTAGTATCTCATATGGGCAGGTACTGCATCACAGAAACATTAAAGCCAAAGAATGCTGCAGCTGCTGTTCTGGTCTGGTCTGGCTCTAGTGTGGGTCCCACATGTGAAGGACTACTCTGCCTGGACTCTGCCCAGACTGCCTGTGCTCTGCCCCTGCTTTGTCCCTGCTCTGCCTGTACTCTGACCATCCTCAGGGTGGATTCTGGGCAGTTTTGCTCAAACAGACAAAGTGGGGAAGCTGTTCTGTGTAGAAGGAAGAAACCATATTGGACCAGTACATGAGAAAGTTTTGGTCACGCTATTGGTCTGCTATTGCAGAGCTTCCCATGCTACAGCTGACAACTTGTAGCGCTGGAACTGACAGATGAGTGATTAACGGTTTATTCCACTACTGAACTGAACCAAAGAAGGAAAAGTGGAAAATGATTGCGCTGTCATATCCTCATCTTGCTCACTTCAGACCCCCCAAGGACGAGAAGATGGGACTGCTGGCGTCACTAGGCGCTGTCCCTCATCCATTTTTCAAGTAGTTGGGACGAATCTATCATCGGGATGCATCAAATGATAGCTCATTTGAGGCATCCTGCAGGACTGCATCTACTCCCACCACAGCAACCATTAGATCCTTAAGACTGGACCCCAGCCATCTGGGCCCCCACCCCTCTCCTCCGGATATCACAATGTTCTGGATTTTCCCTCAACTCCTGGAGGGCAGTACACACTATGGACATTAGATTATTTAATTCAGCTCCTAGTGCCGGCCAGTGGCGGATGGGCTCCTCTTTAAGCTGGGTTACAAGGTTTCTTCCTGCTAGCCTTGGGAGTTTTTCCTTGCCACTGTTGCCACTGGCATGCTTTTGGGGGGTCAGGCCTGGGAAATATTATATTGCCCTTCATTGTACAGCGTCTTTGTGATATGGAAACAAGAAAAGCTCTTTATAAAAATAAATTGATTGATTGATCTCTGTGGTTACGGGAGATGGCCACTTGTCGAGCCTCTATATTCAGCCTCTATTTGGCTGCGCCGTGCTGTTCTCAGTCGTGTCTAATTCGTATACTTCCAATTAGACTGGTTGGTTATGATTCTCAGCCAATAGGGCTGGTTGGTTACGATTCCCAGCCTGATCCTTTGTAGAGACTGAGGAATGTTACTGGGTATCAGGGTGAGAGAGATGGGGACAGGACAGTAACCTCTGTTTGTAACCTTTGATCGAAGGCAGGCGATCACTTTAAACCACAGGAGAGTTGACTGACTGACCGACTGACCTCAGCCAAACTGACTAAGAGCTGTGACCCATATAAAAGCATGGCCAACTCGTGAGTGTAGATTTGAGAGTGTTTAAAGTCACCTATATCCAGCCATGTGTGTCAGTGTCTTTCTACCCCTTGTGTCAGTGTCTCTCACTGGCTCTAGTCTCTGCCCCCCTGTGTCAGTGTCTCTTTGTGACTCAGTCTCTTTCTACTCCTGGCTTCAGTTGCTGAGCGAGAAGATCAGTGGGGCAGAAGGGACGAAGCCTGACGATGAGTTCTCAGAGATGGAGAGGGTAAGACATGCCCCCGACTTCTCCCTTGGGGGGGTGGGACTGTTGGCGTCTGTGCCGAGTCACTAGCTGCGTTTCCACTGTTGTGCTTAAGCAAGGCTTTGAGTGTGTGCCGATCACTGTTCGAAAACAAACAGTGATCAAAACGATCTCCTCCCATCGTCCGCAGTTCTCCTCTTCTTGCTGGTTGCATTGTTTCTTTAACCCCACATATGGTCGGGATCGTTTTATTGCAGAAAATCGACGTCACCAACAGAGCTGTTCTTGAGCTCTTGTCCAAGACAACAGAATACCTTCAACCAAATCCAGGTATGACATCACCGGCAGTTTAAACTTCTATTTTTCTATTTAATTCTTAGTTCTATAGACAAGGCAATTGAATAAGGTTAATAAGTAGGTCTGACATCTTTTTACTCCCTGGTAAGATATCTTTGACCTGTACTAAACAGGACCAAGTCATTCCAACTCCGTTTCCTATTAGAAGTTTCCTCCGTTTCCTATTAAAACCTATTAAAAAGTTTTGGAGTTTCCAATACTTCACCTGCATCTCTGTTTGCCTGTGCTTTCTTTGTCTGACTTGTAGCCTACAGAGCAAAACTGGGAATGCTCAACACGGTGTGTAAAATGCGAGGCCAGGTGAAGACAGTGGGATACCCTCAGACCGAGGGTCTGCTGGGGGACTGCATGCTCCGCTACGGGAAGGACCTGGGAGTGGGGTCCTCATTCGGTAAGGGCTTCCTGCCCAAGGCCCCATCCTCCACAGCAGGTCCCGCTGCTCCGGCTCACTCTGGCACTACCGGGTCCAGTGGCAACGCGGCTTGTTCTGTGAGAGAGAAGTTATGTGACTCCACGCTGCCACCTAGTGGAAAGACCAGGAAGACCTCTCGGAAATCTCCGTCTGTGAGGGGATGCCCTGTTAACACAATTATTTATCCCAGTCAAGGAGTTGCTGTTGCATTGCCTGGTCTGGTTTATTTGCCTTTAAGAACTGCATTTTTCATTATTTCTTGTAATTAGGGTTCTAGGTATGGAAAGTGTAGTTTATCGTTTTAACGTTTGACGAACGTTTTAATGTTTGGCCATCGCTTTGTCATCTGTACTTGTTTGTGGTTTGGAATCTGTAATATGAGAGCTTTTCTACTGAGGGAGCCACTGTTGACCAGGCCTTCAAATTCTGCCAGGCTGTGCGTTGACAGATGTCGGTGAAGCCCTGAAGCAGATGGCGGACGTTAAGGACTCGTTGGACATTACAGTTAAGCAGAACTTTATCGACCCACTGCAGACACTGCTGGAAAAAGACCTGAAGGAGACTGTGGTGAGGAGAGGAAGCTAGGTTCGGTCCTGCCGTCATGGTGGGTTAGGGTTGGGTTATGTCCCTCCGTCGTGCTGGCTTAGGTTTAGAGTTGGTTCTGTCTTGTCATCATGGTGGGCTAGGGTTAATTTCTGTCCTGCCATCAAGGTGGGTTTAACCATCGCTTATCTGTCTGGTTGGCCTGGTCTCGTAGCACAACCTAAAGAAGATGGAGAGCCGACGGCTGGATTTTGATTACAAGAAGAAGAGGCAGGGGAAGATCCCAGACGAGGAAGTGCAGCAGGCGGTGGAGAAGTTTGAGGAGTCCAAAGAGCTGGCTGAGAGGAGCATGTACAACTTCCTGGAAAGTGACGTGAGTACAGCCACAGCAGTGAATCTGAATCTCTTTGCCATTACATCACAGTATGGTTTATCTGACCAAACCCAAGTGCTTTATTCTGAGCCTTTATTCTGTCCCTCAGGTTTGGTTGCTGTGATTTTTATGTGTCAGTTTACTTTCCTTCATGTTCACTTTTCATCATGACCTCATGTGCTCATCAGGTGGAACAGGTGAGTCAGCTGTCTGCTCTGACTGAGGCAACACTGGACTATCACCGGCAGACTGCTGAAATCCTGGAGGAGCTAAACAGCAGATTACAGAATAGGTAATGCACAGCCATAAACACAAAACACACAGGTATACCCATGAGACGCACAGCCATAAACACGAGAAGCACAGGCACGCCCATGAGACACACGGCCATAAACACGAGAAGCACAGGCACGCCCATGAGACGCGCAGCCACATGTGATTTCCACATGTGACATTCTGTTGGACCCTACCCTGGAGATTTTTTTTTGGTAACCCAAATGCACACAAACCCCACTGTCCTGCGTCGTCCCCAGGATCTCCACTGCAAGTCAACAGCCCAGCAGAGTGTTCAAACCCAAGACCATGATGATGAGTTTGGACGCCATGGAGATCTTGCCACAACATAATGGCCTGTCATACAGTTCATCGTTCAGATCTTCAGGTAGCTCCTGCTGGCAGGACGGCACAGTGCAGTGCAGTTTGCCTTCCGCTCTGGTACAATTAGCATTTAGCATGTCTTGTTAGCCATTGTTGTATGTTGGGTATTCTCTTCCATGAAAGATCTCAGCGGTGAGAAAAAAATAGCATTTTTTAGAAAATTACAGGAGATTAAATGTCAGTCACCTGCTGGCAAACCAGAATACCAGCACCGTAAGACATGGAGCTGAGGTTTGACTCAGTGCTGGAGTAGGGCGGTCTCTGAGGTGAGGCAGAATACCCCCAGCATGCTCACTGCCTTTATGCTCAGGCTTCCTGTTTGCGTAGAGATCTGGTGACTGAGTGATCTCTCCGTTGTGTGTTGCAGGTGCTGAGATCAACCACACAGTGAATAGTATGTGAAAATGTTACCTTTACCCGCTCTCCTTTAGCATAATAACACTCTAGAGCAATGTAGAGCAACTGTTGTTTAGTATGATGTTTTTCTTTTTCTGTAACCTGTGAGGCTAACAAAAACACTGATTTGCAACTTGCAAGAGAGTCAGATGGGCGTTAACATTGATGTCTGATGAAGCTTTGATAAAATTATTCACGCTTTAGTGGTAAAAGTGAGGTACAGCAATTGTAAATAAAGATACTGAGTAAAACGGACTGGTAAAACTAAGCGCTTTGGACAAGGATATTGATATTATCTACTCTGGTAATAAGGTGTCCTGCTGGGACAGCGTTGTAGAGTGTAATAACATAGGCAGTTCAGAGGACACTGCTTCCCTATCACAGGGCCGTTTCACCCACACCCCTCTTCTGATCACACGCAGACGAGCCTCCTACGCCTACGCCCTTGTCATGGCCAGAGAGTCCACACGCAGACTGTGAGTTTACCCCACCATCACCAGCCCCTCACGTCATCAAGGCCCACAGACGTTCAGCCTTACCCTTTACACTAACCATCGACCAATAACGGACACTATGTTGGCATTACTGAAATTATGATTGACCAAAGCAATTTCTCATGTATGCATTTACACCTGATACTTGTCTTATGATGGGTCGTCCGGTTGGATATAAATGTTTCAGAGAGACATGAGAGCGAAAATCAGCAGTGAGCTGATATGAGAACAATGACCGCTTCTCCCCTCCAGTGTTGGAGCCACCCCTGGACCAGCCATGCTGCCGGTCACTTTATGACTTTGAGCCCGAGAACGAGGGCGAGCTGGGCTTTAAGGAAGGTGACATCATCATCCTGACCAACCAGATCGACCAGAACTGGTACGAAGGCATGATCCACGGGGAGTCTGGGTTCTTCCCCATCAGCTATGTGGAAGTCCTGGTGCCTTTGCCACAATAAGAACCTGGGATGAGCACTCCCAGCTCCTGCCCACCTTCAGTTTTAAATATTTATTTTGTACATTTGTACTTTTTTTTAGAAAGCAATCAAAATGAAACCAATGTTTCTATGTATTTTTAGTTTTTTCTTTTTTGGCTAGATGAGGTTTAGCTTTGTTTTGTTAAGTGATGATTTGTCTTTGGTTTTTTACGTAAATGAGGTTAAGTTTTGTCTGTTTTGTTTGTAGATTAGGTTTAGTTTTGTGTGTGAAGACTTCTCTCTTACACACCCTTTTAAAGTACTTTTTGTCACTAGTGTTTGTATAGTATCTAAAAGTGAATGCTTGTATTTTTTTATAACATAGCACTTTGTCATCTTCAGAATATTAAGAAACACTTTTATTGGCCATATGAATACTGTAATTTAGCTGTACAGTTAAAAAAAAGAAATGTATATAAAGTTAGGTATGACGTACTGTTTGTAAAAAGGACCTTTTGTAAGCCATACAACGTTACTGACATATTGGTGACGAAATACAGTAACAGGCCATGCACATGAGGCAGGTTCCCAAAGATTTGTTTTGCCAACTATGGTAAAACAAGCTCTGTATCCAGCTCTTTTCCGCTGCTCTTCCGCCCGTGTGTCAGTGTCCTGCTGTGTCCGTATCCCGCTGCACTTCCAGGAGGGGATTAAATGCCATTGAATGTTACAAAGTCCTTCAACAGAGGCATCTCTGCCAGACCTTTATGAAATGGATGGAATATGATATTATAACACTGGAAGTGTCACCAGGGGGATAGTCTTTTATTTTGACCATTTAAAATGTTATTATAGATATAAGAGTTATGTAAATAAACGGCAAGCAAACTTTGAACCTGCGGTTCCTGACTGATGCATTACAGACTTCGGTGTGGGGGCACTGCAGCTGTTTCATCTAAATGTGTTTCAACATCTTACCAGCTAAATACCGCAGTACTGCAATGTGCATTACCTGGGACACAGTAGGCACGACACCAGTACACAGCTCACACAACAGCCACGACATCCACAACCCCCCCCCCCAAATGTCCCTTGCAATTCCTCCATTGAGGTGTAGGGGCTTGGCTGTCCCATTCCAACCCAAGTCCATGACTCCGCTCAGCACTCCACCGCAAGCAGTTCAGCCAGAGCCCTGATGCATGGCCCTGAGCTTCAGCATCCTATTGACCAGCTCTGAATCCAGCCCTGCAGGCCCTCAATCCTGTCTCTGCCAGCCCTGTAGGCCCACAAAACTGTCTCTGTCCACCCTGCAGCCCCATAACACTGTCTCTGCCAGTCAGCAACGGGTGAAAGAGCACTGTGATGGGGGGCAATGGACCAGCCACATTCCAGCTGGATAAAGACAGAAAGTGTAAACTAAATCTATGCTTTGGATTAGCAATTTACAAGGTCCAGGTGTTCAAAAACCGCTCTCTGCTGTTAGAAAGAATATATTTTAAAAGATACCCACTATTCGTGGGGATTAAATGGCTTAAAATCGTTTCCTAGACCGATACTGCTGCAATGGACGAGTTTATGTTAGAACACACAGTACTACAACAATTGTTTATTAACGGACTGAATCCTCTGAAAAATAGCAGCGTTGCAGTCCAACTCGACGACTCGCTCCGTCCGTGCCGTCTCTTCTGACTTCAGACATGAGGAAGTCCGTTTCTTGCCGGCCTGTTTGTTTTTATTCCTATGATAATCTTCGCCGTCTGGGTCCTGTATTCTCTCCCAGAAGTGTCGAAGGAATTATTCACCCTGTCTTTCGGTTCATGAAGGAATTCACAACGATCTCCGTCCCCCTTCGCTTTTGTCCGAAGTAGCTTGCGAATGAATAGCAGATTAGAGGAAATACAAAAAAGTTAAAAAGAAGAAAACTAGACAGAGAGAAAGAGAAGCGGATCGGTGTTTGGGAGTACATTTCTCACGTTTCTCTGTTTGCAAATCCAAGACAGACCTCTTGTAGCAACACGAGCTTTGGTTTAAAATCAGACCAAATAAATGCAAGCTAAGTTAATTTAACTTAACTTTAACTTTTTGTTATCTTATTTCATCAGTTTGTTCGAATCGTTAATGCTTGCGCGTGGGTACACGAACAGTTAAATTACACCCCCCCCCCCTTACAAAAAAAAGATAGAGAGAGAACAGGAGTGTCCTCACCCTTGTAGAGAGAGAGAGAGAGACTCCGCTTTCCCCACGGCGTATGTATTGTAGCGTTTAGTCGGAGTGCTACTACTCTGCTGGGTTCAAGCAAGGACTCAGACACCGCTTTGACAAGAAGACGTGCTCTTTATTTCAC
>JAOYSI010000014.1:701101-711500 GCA_025775065.1 Hiodon alosoides | reverse complement strand
AGCTCTCCATTCTCCACAATCACCTGCACACCAAAGTGTGGACAAAGATTAGGGTCCCGTTACATTTAAATCAGCTCTCCATTCTCCACAATCACCTGCACACCAAAGTGTGGACAAAGATTAGGGTCCCGTTACATTTAAATCAGAACTTCTATACTTGGCTACCCACACCAAATTTCTACAAACGCACATTCACAACTGGACCGTTTAGTGCTAAATAAACAGGCCCACGGATCGCCTGCCCTGCACTACAGTTTCAGTTCTGGCATTTCCCCCCTCAGGTTATCTAGAAGAAGTAGGGTTGTCTTGGAGCGCCTGCCTTGGTGTCGCCGGGGGAGATGTGCTTGTAAGGCCCGCTGTCCTCTTCGTCAGGGTGGGTGCTGTGGGTCCGGATAGCGTTGATGTGACCGGGGATAATCAGGCTGAAGATCTGCTTCCCGGTCCAGAGAGGGCGGGGCTTCAGTATGGCTGGCTGGGGGACCTTTCCATCCCAGGTGGACAGGAACATCAGGAGGTTCATCACCTCACCCTGGGCACACGCGTGTGTTAGACGTGCCGTGGAACCAAGGTTAAGTTAGCTTCCCTCTGGTCACTTTTCAAAGCCTGGATGTTACTTAGAGGTAACTTAGTTTAAGATGCGTATTATTTTTATTGTAAAATTGTGGGTTCATTTTTATT
Organism: Hiodon alosoides; assembly: GCA_025775065.1. Taxonomy (NCBI): domain Eukaryota; kingdom Metazoa; phylum Chordata; class Actinopteri; order Hiodontiformes; family Hiodontidae; genus Hiodon; species Hiodon alosoides. Next base: position 710,822 of record JAOYSI010000014.1, on the reverse strand, counting down.
AGGCAAAATCCCCTAAATGGTAGGTAATGCTAGATAACAGAACTGAGCGCGACAGAGGAAGTTAGTTTTGGACAGGATGCGTAAAGTAAAGTTGAGTCTGGTACCCGCTCCAGGAAGACGTCCCTCTTGGTGAATTTGCGCACGGCGGTGAGGGTGTCCTGCACGATGCCCATGACCGGGCGGTTGGACTGGGGGGTGACGATCATGCGCGGGACCATGGCCAGCTCCTGGATCTCCGCCCGCGTCTCCAGTGACTGGGGTAGGTGAAGGTTCATCTCGTCCCCATCAAAGTCAGCGTTGTAGGGGGTCGTCACACTGCGGGGGCGGGGGGATACTCAGAAACTTTGATATTCAGTCATTGTGAATTCTAAACTCAAACAAAGCACACTGGTTATCAGCGGAGGAGATTCTTGGGTTTGCCATCAGCCCCCGCCTTTAATTCACATTGGATCACAGTCTTACACACCATGGGGCATTCTACCTGAGGTTGAGTCGGAAGGTGGACCAGGGCAATATTCGAACCCTGTGCCCCATCATAGACATTTTGTGCAGCGTGGGCTGTCTGTTGAAGATAATGATGTCACCATCGCACATGTGTCGCTCCACCTGAGGAGCAGATACTGCCATCAGCCAATCAGAGAAAAATAAAATCGGAGCCACGCTCAAAGTCTGCCAATCATAAAACAAAGACCGGTAAAAAGCCAATGGAAAAGACAAAAGCAGCCGAGAGAAAACTGCATAGCGTTGGTCACCTTGTAGCCAATCTGGAGGTGCAGGTCACTGGGTTTGGGGTGGAAACGCAGGTCTATGCGATCCCCATTGTCACGGATGATGTATTTGGCACCAGGGTACTGACTGTTCCCCCGACGCACCAACTCCTGTAATCTGGAGGAGGAGGAGAATCAAAAGCACCTTCACCATCATTTACAGAGCAGCCGGCCTTCCAAGACCTCCGTATGGCCCACAGACTAGATTCCACCGGCACACCCCAGAGAGGAAAGGCACCTTGGAGTCCCAATACGGCTCCTGTTCTCACCTGTCGATGTTGAAGGGGGTGACAATCTCCGGGAAGGTCATGTTGGCAGCAATGGATCGCGGAACACCCACTTGATCGATCTGCAGGTTGGGGTCTGGGGTGATGACCGTACGAGCAGAGAAGTCCACACGCTTCCCCATCAGGTTACCGCGGACACGGCCCTCCTTGCCTTTTAGCCGTTGCTTGAGGGACTTGAGTGGGCGACCCGACTTCTGCATGGCCTGCAGGCAGAGAGAGAGCCCAGCTGACTTCACTCGTCTCAGAACATGCATTAATTACTTCAGGTGTCCTCGTCACTAATCCCACGGGGCTGTGGAGGGGTATACGTTTGAACATCACGCACACCAGCCGCGTACCCTGGGCAGGCCTGGGAGCTCGTTGTCCACCATGGTGGCCACGTGGAACTGCAGCAGCTTGACGTCCTCGGCGATGACGTGGGCCGCGGCCCCACTCTGCTCGTTCCGACGGAGTTGGTTGTTTATCTTCACGATGTCTGCCAACTTGTGCGTCAAATCGTCCTGGGAAAGGCAGAGCATTTGGTGGTTAACGTAACCGCTTGATCATTGGTGACGGCCTGAAGACGCAACCTCCGCTCAGTCACTTACCTGGTTACGGGCAGAGCCCTGCATGACCACGGCGGGCCGGACGGCGAGAGGCGGCACGGGCAGCACGGTAACGATCATCCACTCCGGTCTGGCAAACTTGGGGTCCATGCCCAGGATCACGTCCTCGTCGTCAGAGATGCGCTTGAAGATCTCATGCACGCGCTCGGGGCTTAACAGAATCTTCTTTTCCTGAGAGTCCTCGTTCACGTGTTTCCACTCTGCGTAGAGCTCCAGGCCAGAGCGACGGATGCGAGGCTGATACCGACCGCAGCCGCCGTGACCCTGAGACGGAAGGAACGGAGAATCAAAAAAAGTGGACAGCGACACTCGAACAAAGGCCAGTGGAAGCTCGGTACATTTGGTAGATTTGGCCCCAGTTGAGAAATACCTTCTCCTTTGTGATATCCTCCTCGGTCTCAGCCTGTTCAACACCAAACTTATTGTCCATCTCCTCGCCGCCCTCACAGATGTTCTTGCCTTTGCACAGGTCATACACGTGGGTCAGTCGCTTCCGAGGCTGACCCTTAGACTTTGACAGGATGTCCTTTATCTTCGGGTTATTCTGTGGAAACACGGAAACATGATTTAACGTGCACAGCAGTGATGTACACATGTACCAGCATTTAAAACGGTGTTCTGGTTTCTGTTCCATCAAAGCATCGACGTGACGGATCGTAAGACCACACTCCACTAGGACATTTGCAGAAAGCGGTGGGCATAAATATAAACGCAGTATAAAGAGTTAAAAGGGGTTCAGGAGATACTGACCGAGTCCACCAGCAGCTTGGAGCAGAAGAAGCAGACGCAACGCAGCACCTTCATGATCTTGGTGATGAAGCCCACGTGAAAGACGGGCTTGGCCAGTTCAATGTGGCCGAAGTGACCGGGGCATTCTGTCATGTTGCCTGGGAAACGAGAGCACACGACAAGCCTGCTGCATTCTGGGGGAAGGCTGACATCTTCACAAACAACGAGAAGAGAACTAATAACACTCCATATCCCACAGTGCCATACAGGATTAATCCAATCAGTTTACCTGCACATGTCTGACATTTGCCCGACCTCTCGATGACACCTTGTCGAGGATCCATCAGACCCCCTAGTTTCGGACGGCCTCCTTCCGTAGTTTCAGGATACTTGATGCCCCCTTCTGTGACTGACATGCGTTTCTGATGGGGGGGGGGGAATAATTCACAGATGAGACTAACCATTTGTTTGAAAAAAAAAAAAAAAAAAACTCGTACAAACACAAGAAAAATCCTAGCCTTAAGTGTAACGTAGATATTTAAAATGCTATCGTTTAATTAAACACAAACTATACCACATTAGCGGAAAAACTCCATTATATTCAAACTAGGGAATGGTAGCATTTACAACAAAACTTCACCACGACTTTGGGTGTGTGGGGGGAGGAGGAGGGAGATTTGCCGCGTTTCCTAACGTTAACGGTGTGTCTACCGAATTTATATATATATATATTACAGTAAAACATGTGAACCAATAAACCACTGCTTGCATAGACACAACTTGCAATTATTTCACAGCAAAAGATCTCATGTACCCAGGCTACAGAGTGCCAGACACCATCAATTTACACGCGAATGTAAATTATATAAAAAGCCATGCATTGCAACACTTTAAAACATTATGCTTTATTGTCAATAATACAAATTAAAAGCACATACTGGAACATTAAAAGCAGTTATACTTAAGCGGAGTAGAATGTGTGAAGACAGACGCGTAGGGGAACTATTGGAAGTACAAGTGCATTTGATACATTTTCGACTCGAATGAAACAATAGAAGCAACTAAAACCAAATAGAATGAAGGGCAATTCATTGTTTTAATTACAGTAGTATTCGGTTTGGCAGTGAAAGTTTGACCTGCACTATAAGACTTGCGCTCGCTAAAACGTGAAGTAGGAAGCTAAGCTACTGATGTTAGCTTGCGCTGTAGCTAAAACAATTTCACCGTAATTTATGACCAATACTGAAATATCACTGATATCTGCATAGATGTAGAGAATGATAAATAAGAACACGTGCGTTTAAAAGTTAAACCCCCCCCAGACCAAAACCTACAAGCTCGTCTGGGCTGATGATGCCGAATTGCACTCTCTTGATGAGGCGCAATGGGCATGCGCTGTCGCCGGAGGGCGGTCCGTGCATCCTGTCTATTCAGAGAGACGCGTCCTCCCTCGGCACGCCGCTTTGTGAGGAGAACAGGTAAAAATTGCCACCGAGACTCTATCCAAGCCCCCAACGGCGACCGGAATGTCTCCGATGGCGACTTCCCAAGGACCCACGCTGTTTATTGCCCAAGGAGACGGTTTATTTCTATTTTTTGAACTACCTACTAGTTCTAAAGGACGTCTCCTTCCCTTTTCCTGAACTACACTCCGGTGCGCTCTAAGCGCATCTGAACAAGGGAGCCTTCCACACGGCTTTATATAGACTGTGCGATAAGCTACAGGTTTACAGGCTCCACACTGCAGGGGCTGAACAGTCCGGGGGCGGGCTATCGAAGTAGGTTGTAAAACGTTAATTGGCTATGCTAGAAATATGTCTGAATAATGATTTGAATAAGACGTAAATCCAATGAACGTGCACGTTTTTTTTATTAGCGAATTGAGAAGAGAGGAGGACTTAAAACCCCCAGAAAGCAATTCAATTGGTCATATAAAGTAAGAGGTGGGCTTACAATATGACGTTTTTTGCGGATGTATCTAAATTTATTGACTTGCTATTTGATTCGTCAGGAATCTAATGAATATATATCGTATCACAAAAGTGCACCAATGGCTGCGAAGATATGACGATGTTTGAATAAATTTCGCTTTGTCCGCCTACTTTCCGAGTAGTTCCGAGTTTTGCCGATTTAGAATTTTTCCCCTCTTAGCAAAAATAAAAAAAATCCGGGTTGTCTCGTCCGTCTCGCTTTGAATCAGCGATGACTCTTGGAAAAGAAGAAGCTCGCGCGTGAGGCCTACTTCGACCCTTAAAGAAAAGCAAATATAGGACTCGGACAAATGTGCAGATGCGTTATGTTCAAGGGACTCAACAAATGTTATATTTTTTTCTCTTTTCGATGGACATTAACATTTTTTAAAATTTGATGAAATTTTTGTCTTTCCCGGGAATAGACCACAGTCCTCGGACTCAAGTAGAAAGAAAGATCGAACAGTCGGCGCGCAGTCTGGTAGTGTTCTGTAGGCAAGTCCGAAGAAAGCCTGGGTGGCATAATGTTTATATATTTATCTTAAATATTTCAATACATCAACCGCCGTACAATTAGATATTACGCTCTTATAATAGATCGACGTTTTTAGGGTAATTTTATCTTTTTCTCAGCAAATTTCATTATATAAACGTATAGGCCGCTGGTCGTACGATAACGACAGGAAGGCTATTCGAAAGATATATTTAATTTAACCACAGATATCTTAAAATGTACATCAGTTTACAGTTGTAAATATTACTATCAACTATGAAAGGTCGTGGCGTAACAGCCACGTGTCTAATAAACAGTACATTCTAATCAAATTTTAGGTTAACATCGTAGATGTTACAGTAACTCCCATGATGTGCTCGCGGTTTACCTATGGCGCTAGCGAGCTGTGCTCTACCGTTTTTTATCAATTTATATGTTCCAGGTGACTTGTGCCAAGGACAGATGAGAAGTTACCTAATTGATTGTTTGAATTGTTACTTAACCAGCTCCTTAGAATAACGACAAACTACGAGTGGATAGGATTAGCCACGTTTAAGTATTAAGATATCTTAAAACAATATGGCTGCCGACATTGAATTGGCTCGTTTAACGTAGTTTCTGAAGTTTTATATCCATCCGTATTTTCTTTTTCAAGCTACAGCTATTATGTTCAATTGTAACGTTGATTTCTTATAACCACGTTTTAATAAACCGATTCGCCGTTGTCGGTTGGTTCTTAAGCGGAATCTGAGCGAAGTGCTTTGTTTCCTGGATACATGTTTTGTTCAGAAGCCCACCATTGCCGTTTTAGTTGTTTTGTTTTTCTTGCCAAGTTATCCGAATGACTAGCTAAATGTCAAGCATTTTTTTAAACCGAATGACGCGTAAAATAACCATTGCGTTAAGGTTACATTTCATCAAAGTTTGAAGGTAGGTTACTAGGTGGCAATCTAATTTCATAGTGTTTAATTTACTTCTCTGATTCGCCACTTTTTAATTTGGAAATATGACTTTTATTTAAACTTATTCGTAAAATATTTAAAACGGTCATGTCGGTGTTCATTTGTACGAGTCTTTTAATTGTATTTACTGTTTTAGCCAACTAGCAACATTTTAAAAGAATAATTCGAGTGAGGCTGAAGACTTTTTTTTTTAAATACCACACGGCTAACCTGCTAGCATCCCTGATGTGTTTTTTTGTTTCTTTTATAAACAATATGCTTAAGATGAGGTGGATGTGATTTCAACTTGTTAAAAATGGTGGCTAGTATTTAAGCGTTAACCGAGGCTTGGCGGCTTCCAGGACAGGAAGACAGTGCATTGTGTAACTAAGTCAATTCATAAAGTACGTTGTTTAGCGAGGTATAACTTTTGTTAACATTTATCACTTATCACTTAAAGTGCGTGGTTCTTCATTGGTTTAAAATACGGGTCAGGGGGGGATCCCGAGTAATGCCGGGAAACTGTTTTTTCAGTTGTTTGGTTTACGCTTCTCGGGTGTCTGTCGAGGTTCCATACAACATGGAGGGGATCTGGCGTCAGTCACTGCTGGGTTGCATAATCTTGCCCTGCGCGCAAGCTTCACTTCTGTGAATTACTGCGCATGCGCATTAATTTGTATACCTACATGGTGTCCTGCAAGGACCTCACTGAAATGATTATGGCATCTTGCATTGTACTGTCGAGACTTGCGTTGATACGTCAACAACGCAAAATTGTCTGTAAATCCCTATTGGTAAAATTGGTCTTAAAATCAGTAGTCCTTTCCTCATTTATGTATAACTTAACTTGTATAATTAACTTGCAGTAATTATACTCATGGTTTTAACTCTGTGTATACCTTTTTGAAATAAATTCTGAAACCCATCTTGCAGATTTAATTTTTTTTTTTTTTATTGCAGCTAAAATCTAGTCTTATTTTTGCTTACAACATGTATGACATTTCTTGCTGGTATTAAATTAATTTAAGACGCATGTTGTATGTATGTGGACAAAAATGACTTGCAATATGTAATATGTGAAAGTATCGTAATGTCTGGGTGTATATGCTTGGTCAAGACAACCAGATAAATCCATTTGGGTTCTATTGTTTCACCTCACATACCATTAACATGCTTGTATTGATCCCTGTTATGATGATGGTATGAAGTTTAGATTCAAAATGGTCTTAGGATACTGTATATGGACTCTCAAACAGGCTCGGCAAATGGTCAGCCCCTTTGAATGTTTTCGTATCTGGAGTTTTAAGGCAACTTCCATACAATTTGACAATCATTTTTAAGATTCCTGTATATGGAGTAACATACAAATTATCCAGCTGTGCTTGCAGAGTGATTTTGCCTGGGTTTCCTGCATAGACCTCGTAGAAAATGAATATGGCATTTTGCATGTGATATGTCAACGACCGTAAATTATCTGTAAATCCTACAGAATTTTAAAATTGTATTTAAATTTTCTTCTGTTGTATTTTATTTATTCTAAAAAAGAAAAAGCTATTTACATTTATATAAAGTGGGATTAGGTTGCCAACGTTTTTATTTTCTTCCAGCTTAAGTTGTAAAGTCAGTGGGGCTTTCTGGAACTTGAAAACTGGATTTACAATAATTATACTTGTTGTTTTGTATCCGTTTGTCTTTTTGAAATAAATGCTAAAACCTGTCTTTTTTTTTTTGTCGTTTTTATCGCGGCTATGTGTGGATGTGTTGGCCTGGTCAAGTTTAACATTTTGGTTCTTTTTGTTTCACCTCACCTTCTCTATCCCTGTTTATTGGCTCATGGAAGGAATACAGTATTATGTTCAGATTCAGAAATGCCTAAGGGTACTGTATATGAAGACACAAAGGCATTCTTGACAGATGGCCAAACCCTGAGCACTGGGCTTATATATACATAAGAAAATGTATTAACATGTTTGGATTGTGGTTTGAGCCTAATCATTGATTTTTTGGTCAAGGCACTAAACTGGGGACAAGAAGGTTGTTAGTCCCTGGTGGGAATTAAATGCTGTGTGAGGGTCATGACCTGCAAAGCCTTCCTCCTTTTATAATTGAGTAAAAATGTACTACATGTTGGGCGCTTTTGTTGTCAATTTAGGGGGAAAGGGGAACGCCATGTTTGTCAACTCTCTTAAGAATACAACTGTGATTAAACTCTTCAAGCTGTGAGGTGTGAGGTGTGTGGTGGGGGTGCGGGGGTGACGTGTGAGGCTTTGCTTTGCAACTAAAATATTAGATGACAAGAGTGATTGTTATGAATAAAACTCAACACAAAGTACTCAATTTTATAAGATACAGGCACAATGTCAGGAGCATATAAATGTTTAAAACTAAGTTAAAAAAAAAAAAAGTTTGAATGCCGCTGCCATAAAAGCCTGCAATATTTACAGCACTTTGTCTCCCTCCCGCGGACAATGATCAAATTGCGGAACATTTTCCTACATAGCTCCGCCTGCTGGTATACCAATAAACGGCACAAGATTAATATTTTCTAGACATTTATTCATTTAACACCGTTTATTTATGGCATTTTCAATACGTTTTTTCCCCGAATACATTCGCTAGCAAGCTTCCTGGTTAGTTCAGAAACTAATGTTATATTAACACGTTCTTTTTCCGAGTTTTATTTATTTTGATATATTCATGGTTGATGTTGTTTATACAGCATGTTAATTATTTAATCAGCATTTGTGTTTTGCTAAGTTTAGCGTAAAGGTGCTTCGGAAAGGCTTATTATTCACGCATACTCTGGAGTATGTACCTTACAAGATAATTTAACAAAATAATTACTCATAAAATCTTTTTTCGTTATACGTTACATTTAATTGCTATCATTAAAATGCTCGAACACTCCAAAGGTAATTAGAATTAAGACTATATTTTGAATTTCCGCATTGTTTGCACCACGTATATAAAAATATAATAGCATCATCTTGTAACTACAGAATGCAAGAACAGAAATCGTTTCAGTTTTAACATTTCAAAACAGTTTAATTCAACCACATGATTTACTAGATTTGCCAGAAGTTTTTAATATCTATGTTCTTATAATACTAAAACAATATGTGAGCCCGGTTATTAAAAAAAAAAAAAAGTGTTATTATTTTGATTTAATTTATGCATTATTATCTGGGTAGTCTATATAAGTCTTGGGCAAAACTATTAAGAGAAAAATGACCAGTGGTGTAGTGGTGACAAGCTTTTAATTAAAATGACCAGTGGTGTAATTGTGACAAGCTTTTAATTAAAATGTTGCTGTCTCAAGCCTCCCAGCTGTTGTATCATTGAGCAAGGATGTGCTTCAGCAGAAATCTTGGCATTTTTGTTGCTTTGGATGAAAGTGACTAATATTTAGTATATTTACTATATGTTTATATTCGTATATCGTATATTCTGGTTAGCAGTTGGGTTGTAGTTAGTTGGTCAACAATTCTAGCAGTGTGCATGTGCCCACATGCCAGTGGGGGTGTGTCTGTGAGAAACACGGCGCCCGTTTCCATGTGGCACGGGCCAGGTGAATGTTGTGTTTTAGAAGTGTCAGCCCAGCACCATCCCAGAATGTGAGAGTAAAATAGGAGTCTGCACGTTTTTCTGTGTTTTTGGTGCCTGACAGGGCGCTGAGTGAGTGGCCGAGGTGTGTTTGTCTGAGGTTGGAGATGTGCGGCTGTCGTTTGTGCGTTTTAAAGAGCAGAAGACAGAGAAGATACTCTGGCCCAAAGGGAGCTCTTTTCCGGTGATGTCAGCGTTTGCCTAACTCTGCGTGTGTATGTGTGTTTGTGTGTTTGTCTGAGGTTGGACATGTGCGGCTGTCGTTTGTGCGTTTTAAAGAGCAGAAGACAGAGAAGATACTCTGGCCCAAAGGGAGCTCTTTTCCG
>JAOYSI010000014.1:659608-700483 GCA_025775065.1 Hiodon alosoides | reverse complement strand
CAGACCTCTACATGCTTTGTAAGTGGGAAAACCTGCAAAATCGGCAGTGTATCAAATACTTGTTCTCCCCACTGTAGTTATAGAACTACATGTTCCAGAGTTTGTAACTAATGAAAGTTAGTTAAATTCAGTTCTAAATGAGCGGGATGGGTTAGCTAAGGGATAGCATAGCGAATGTACAATACAATATACATCTCATTTACGCTGGCACTGTTTGGTGTTGAGATAGGTAGAGATCAAGTTTAAATATTACCTATAAGGTAATGACCTTCACAGACAACAACCTGCTGAGGCATCTGGACACTGCCAGAGCAGAGGTTTTCACATTTTATGCTGAATATAATCTGAATCTAACTTCCACTGACTTCCACTGACTAAACATGATCAGAAGCTGATTTGATTATTACTGACCATATATTCTGAGTAATGGCAACAGTAGTGGATAATGCCACTGACCACAGAGCACTAGGAGCACTCAGTTGTAGTATTAACACAGGAGTGGCAGCATCACCAGCAACTTCACTCAGAAATTGTAACGTCCAGTTATCAAAGTCAACAATTTGCCACATTTACAGTAAAGACAGTAGACATTGCTTAAATTCTGAAATAGGTATAGCATTGTTGCTTTGATGAATAAAACACTTTAGAATCTTTAGAATGGGAATTGATGTTATGCATATAATTTACCGTACTACCCTTTATCATACCTGAGATAAAGGTTCAACCAAACCTTGCTCGCATTACTTGGTACCAAAGGTGCAGCCTCATTGGCACCGAACGATACAATTTCTAGTCCATGCCTTCATTAAAATGACCAATTGTTACCCATTGTTGTTCATTGCCTATAGTTGTACAGAGTAATGTGTCTTGTCAACAGAGACGCTAGAGAAGTGAGCGCAGACCCACCATTGACGACTCCATGACTCCATAATTCTGTCTTGCTTGGTGTTGTGCCAATGATTGTTTAGATTATGCTTGATTAAGGTTTACACCTTACAGGTGACATGTTGTATATTTGTCTCAAATGACACAGAAGGTTTTCTAAATTTAACATAGTCTTGTATATGAAACAGTTCTTTTAAAAATAGTTTTTATCCCTTTATAAAAACCTGTTTACTAGCTCTAATTTTTTATTACATTTATTTATTACATATTTAAATTGTTGTCCATTTACATACAAATATTCTAAAAAAAATAAATAATAATAATGTTGTAGATGTTGTGTTGAGGGGATATATTGGAAAATGCCTCTGCTGCAAAAAGACAAATTTAATTTGAGGGAGTATGTGTTCAGCCCATTAAACCTGGTCTCTGTGGTTAGCTCTAGCTATCTAAATTCCCTCTTCACAATGTTGTGTTTTGGGACTGTGAGGCTGAGGTATATACGAGCAGAGTGTGTGTATGTGTTTTTTTTTTTAAATATATAAAGTACAGAAATCACCTTGAAACCCCTCATGGAGCGACTTTATCCTCAAGATCCATTGAAGTCCTTGGCCTAGCCTGTATTATGTTGCTTTTGCATCAGCCCTGAAATTTATACATTTGTGTGTAACATTAGAGCAAAAAAAAAAAGAGCAAGGCAATCTGACATCTCCCTGTGCTCAAGTCTCTGCTGATAGTTGGCATGCTGCCCCCTTCTTCCCCAGGCCAGAAGAATGAGACAAGCCCACTGGAGAATGAGGCACCCCAAGAGAGGGGCCGAGTCCCCTTTCTGTCCCCCTTCCCCTCCTGCTGTGAGATTGTGTGACCCATGTGAATGACACAGCACCCGCTCTTCCCCCATCCCCAAGTATATGTTATATAAAATCTTTGTCAACAGAGACAAATTCAGTCCCTTTAAAAAAAAAAAAAAATGTATCTCCTTTTTAGGGCAAGTGTAACTATCCAAATAATTATGGCCAACAACTGGTTTACCGTAATGTACAACAATGGTGCTGGGGAAGACACTTGAGCCTCCTGTTGGAGCTGCTTCCTGTTCGTCTTTTCCTCTCTGAAGATGCATGTTAACTAAGCTCTATGGTCCTGCAGGCGCTATGATCTTGCATGGTTTACATAAGCTGCTTTTTTTGAACGCTACTTTGTCATGCTTTGTTTTTATTTAATGTTTTTTTTAAACATTGTAGCAAACGTGATCGTGATGGGGGTGGGATGACAAGGATTTTTCAAATGAAGCAGCGCAGTCCAACCCAAGGACTCTACTTTAACCATTTCGTCATATAAGGGGTTAATGGACAGGGTTTGTGTCCAGTAGCTCAAAATAACAGCATGTTAAAGTACATTATAATATTAAGATTTTCATACATTTTTATATGTAAAATTGCTCCTATTTGTGATTCTGAAATAGCATATAATGTATCTGTACTGGTAATTCATGCTAAATCCAAATCCATGAATATTTTAATAATATGAAAATGACAAAACTCATTATATCAATTAGATGTAAGTAATAAAAAGACTTATTCAATTTATTGTGCAAGGTGCAGGGACTATACAATTAAGAACATTACGCAGCTACTAATAATTTAGGATGTAAAGCTGAAAAGTGAAATATGAACTGTGTATTTAATTGATTTGGTAAGATAACAATACTAGGCTGCTGCATACAAATCTTGTGATGCTCCTGTGAATTTTGAAAAAACGTTTTCAGGATTAGAAGCAAAAGGATGAGACAAGAATTTTCTTCAAATATATAATCTTAGTTCAGTCATACAGATATATACATTGTATAATAAATAATATTTATAAAAACAGCATTTTCAGATTGTAAAATAAAAAGGGAATTATTAACTTTGTACAAAACTTTGGATATAGCGAAAAAGGAAAACGAAACAAAAGGTAACAGAACACTGAAACTGTTGATGAGGTGCTTAAGGGCGTGATGCAGATACACGACTATGTGACAGGTATAAAAGCCTATTCTAAATTGTCACTTGTATATTTTGCTGTTAAATATAATTGCTAGGAAGTGCACTGAGCTGTCTGAACATGTCATGTGGAAATCTCTGCTACCTGGTCACCTTGCCTCACCCACCCCGAGCCCCCAATTGGCAATTCCCAGTAATTGGCAACCATCACAAACAGAGAGCCTGACTCAGGCAATTTTATACATTCGCCCCGAGAGAAAAGTCTTCTGTTTGCAGACTGACTGTGACAGTGGGATCCTGGATTAATCTTTCTAGTTCTGAAGTCCTTGTATGGCTCATCTACACATCCGCATAGTCATATTTATACCCCAGGGCTGTTTTCCACTGTACTTTAAAAGTTGCTTTTCTTCACTTTCCAGAGAAGTTTAGAGGAGAGAAAAGGAATTCACAGTAGGAACTTAATGAGATGCAACAATAAATGGGTTAAAGAAAAAGTACTTCTCAATATTATTATCATTATTATTATTGTTATTATTATCATTACTATTATTATTATTGTTGTTGTTGTTATGGTTTGTCATTGATATTGTCCTTATTTTAAGTGCAAATTTCACAGGGTTTCATGCTGCAGGTCCAATTGGTCTTAAAAAGCTTTTTATCATCTCAAATATTCGTCCCTTGAGTTACATTACTGCTTTCTGTTCCTGATTGTAGCATTTCAGTTTAAGAATCCCTGAAACATTATACATGACCATTTTGTTGAACAGCTCTTATGTCTGGGCTGTTTCAGGGCACCACAAAAGAGGAGAGCTAATGAGATATTGTGCCCTGGTGCCTTTACTTACTTTCTGAAGAATGAATTGGGACTTGAGGCTATATGAGAATATACATGTCTGCTGGGTTTGTCATTTGAAATTTTTTATTCTGAAATAATAAAATCTCTGCTTCTTTGCTGCTTTAGTAAGTTGTATAACGTTCCTTTCTTCATAATAGAAAGTGTATGAAAGTAGCTGGATAGTGCATACTATTTGAGAGGTGCAAGTTGTCTGCATACCTCCATTTTAAACATAATGCAAACATAACAGAAGTCTGGAATTGTCAATTATATAGATATGCTATAGTGTATCTCCCAGTCATCTACAATACCTGTAGTTTTTCAGCCCAGTGGGAATGGGGAGTGTTGATTTAATCAGTTCAGGAGTACAGTGAGTGAAGGAATATTAGAATTGTTGGTGTGTTGTGTGTTCAGTAGTCAAATGATACATTATTGAGTGCCAGTGTATTAGTGAAACATTTGGATACAGAGCTTTTGGCTGAGTCCAAACACTTAAATATTAAGAACATATTTGATTCTATATAAAGTTTTGCTGCAAAAAGAATTTAGTCCTAGAGCCTTCTGGGATTGAAATTAGAAATAAAGACAAGATCTTGGATGGAATCTCAGTGCTACAGCGGGATGAGAGTGGGAAAAAGGGAAGCATACTCCTATGGACCTAGTTTTCCTGTAGGCCTGCCAGAAATGGGAGCTGCTTTATTTAGTGTGTGCTTTTCAGAGTTCCAGTCCAAAGGTGCCACTGCGCACATGCATCTGTGCACTTTTGTTGGTCTTCTGGTGTGACTGTAGAATGTGTGTTTGTGATTGTTAAGTTCAAGTGCGATCTGTCTCATTTGCATGTGTGGACATCATATACACGCACACACTCCTGACAGCTGACGTAGCAGCACCAGTGGAAGATGCAGTGGCACTTTTCCTTGCGCTTCTCAGTCCGGGTATTGTGGCCCCTCCCGCAGCAGAGCAGGTCGCAGCCTTCGATCCCGTGAGATGACACGTTGCAGGTGCGGTCGCGAGTACCAAAAGAGCCTGTCTCTGGGTTGGGCTCACAGAAGTTAGGTGAGCCTTCGTAGTAGACTAGGTCACGCTCTGTGGGGTGCTTGAAGAAGGCGTACTTGGCGCGCAATGTCTCCACCCAGCCACGGGATTCCCGGTGTTTTTCCACCACCATCTCGGAGGCACTGTCATACTTGTCCTTAAGGTAGTCGCCCAGCATGCGGAAATCCGGCTGTGCCCACCAGCACGTCTTCACCTCACAGCTGCCTGACAGGCCGTGGCACTTGCAGCGGAGGTGCATGTGGTCTAGAATAGTCTTCCAAGATGGAGACAAAGAAACATTGTTGGATGCAGGATGATGTCATTGTGCAAAACATTAACACAGGAATGTGCCGATGACTGCTGAACACTAATGATACACATTGATTGGAACATAAATGCACTTAAACAGCTTCTTTAACAGCTTTTTATTCAGAAATATATGGTTTTCTTTTCTTTTACCACTAATGTCTTTTTTTTTTTAATAATATCATCAATGAAATAGAAATGAAACAATTTCCAAGGATTTACAAACACATTACTTTAAATGCTATTAAAATAAACTGGTAAGTGAAAGATGACTAAACTTTTTGTGATTCTCAAGTTAGTGAGTATCAGAAGATACTTCATCTGATGATAAGAAAGGTTTTGGTGGGTGTACCTGCCACAAGTGTTCTGCAGCTGCTGAAGGCCAGGGCAGGTACTTTCAGCCCACTGACAAGTTCATCTAAAATCTCTCTCCTGTGATCCTACCACTGGCAATGCTTGCCATTGTTTTGATTAGCCTGCTTTAATATCTGGGCTATATTTAGCAGCAGAATTCCCTCTGTTGTGATGGGAGGAACGTGTTTGTGGCACCCTGGCGAAGAGGCCTGATTTCATATCTTAGGCCTCAGGCATCTCCCAGAGGCACAGAGAGCTGTGAAGCCCGACAGCTGGCTTGAAGGACAGAGGGATCAGGGTGTAGAGAAAGGAGGCTGCCTCTGTCTCCCCAGATCAGAGAGAGACCATGTTACCGTCTGGTCTCTCCAATTACCCCTCAACCTTCAAGAGTCCCTCTGCCTATTATACTGAGCACTGACATTTTAAAAATAGGTTTGACTCTCCCTTTCTGCACGTCATCATAATCTCTAATACGGCCCAAAAAAAAGAAAAAGGCTTGACTTTAACTTGAGAACTGCTTTATCGTCTCCTGATAACAGAAAGAATGGGGTTAAGAGGCCAACGTTAAACTACATGACATGCATTACACAATAATTGGTTTTAAAGTTTAGTTTTGTCTGTAGAATGTCAAAAAAGGTTTTGTAATTCCATTATTGGTATACACTCTTATCAGTCACGATCATATGTATGTGTTTCCATGTTGGAAATTTAAAAATGGAAAACGTTTTAAACGCATAGTCAAGAGCACAACTCTCTTTCTGGTTCAGCATTAAAAGCTGTAATCATAAATAAAAGCCTGAGGATTGTATGGTCACAGGCAGGAATGAAACAACTGTTAAAAAATTGTTGATTTTCTTTACCGTGCGACCCGCTTCATTGTTGTGGCGGTTCATAGCAGACCGGGCATCAGGCCTGTTCTCCCGGGCGTCAGCAAACTCGCGGGACACCAACACCCCAAACTCAGCGTCCTCGCTGCAGCCACCCCACTTCCAGCCATCCCCAGGTGGGCCCTTGTGGTGGGAGTCACAGCCGCACATGGTGGAGGTTCCCTCGGCACAGGAGCGGGTCACTGCAAACGCCACCCCTGCCGAGGCTATCGCGTGGACGAACGCTGACTCCCGGGTTGCTAGAGGGAGATCAGGAATAGTAAGCAATAAGCCGGCACAACTAAAACTAATTTCTGTTGCAGTACTAAATCGATTAATGCACAGTCCTTATGAAAGCAGAAAAAGTAGTGCTGGAAAGTAATGCAAATACCACCCGACATACTTTGTAGCATTGTAGGATTTAGTAAATATATAATAGATATAGCATGCTTTCTGGTATTCTTTCTGGTATGAGCTGGCTCTGTCTTCAAAGATTTTAATTCTGGCTCCTCACAAACCTCACCTTTGGCATTTTTATCACTGAAAGGTTGAATATGTCAGTTTAGTACCATTTTCGATTTCATGTGCAAATTCTGAAACCACCCATGCGTTACTGCATACATTCTCCACGTAACTTGATTAAATGGAAAAAGCTAATTCAATTTGACAGATCAGAAAATGATTTTTTTTTTTGCCTCCTTATGACCTTATGATTGGACAAGCACACCTGCACTGTGTCAGCTGCAGACCTGTCACTGGGCCCGGTGTTCAGCTGAGATTGTGATCTCACGTCATCCCTAATGTGCGATACCTTCCTCCTGGACATCATGAAGGTGTTTTAGGAATGTTTTTTCCTCTCCCCCTTTCTAAGCCCCGAGGGCAACTTGTGAAATCCAGCAGTAACTCTGCGTGTTTGGTTTCTGAAGGCATGTGCTGAGCGATGGCATTACGCCCCCTTTGAATGGAACATCTCATTATGTAACCAGATACCATTGTTTCACAATCGCCACACACTTGCTGGGGCTTAGCCATTTCTCAGTCCCTGCTGGAAGGGTGAACAGTGCAACACCTCAAACTTGTGGTCACCTTTTTGGTTACAAAAAGTTTCACTGAGAGTTAATTTCGCATTGCTGATTTACCTGCCATTAAACTGCTGGCTGCACCAGGATCCTTGCAAAGTCAGGCTGTGGCAGGAATGTTTTGTGGCTTGTAGATAGTAAACCAATCTGTGATGCTCTGCCGTGCCAAAATTTCAGGACAATGAATGAAGAGGTATGCATGCCACATTCCAGAACCAGTTGTAAGGAAACTTCAGGTGCACAGTTATCAGAATCCATCTGCTATTTATGAGGACCATGCTCAGGAAGTTTGATATTTAGGAAAACATAAGATGTCTCAGTGAGGCTAGGTTGACCACATGAGATATAAGGCGTCAGGTTACTTCCCCTGAAGTGCTTTCATGGACCAGAATAAGCCATTTACAGTGCTGCAAAAACTTTTGCATATTTGAAAAGTGCTGATGAGACATTACAAAATGTGACTTTCTCTACGTAAGTGTCCTTGTGAAATAACGACACAATTAAACAACACATTTCCTAATAGGTAGTTCCTAATAGATGTCAGACTGAATGGATAACAAGTGGCTGATGTTTCGGACCGAGAAAATTTAGTTTACAGTTCTAACCTGTAGACCATTCCATTTGAACCGACTGAATATTCCACAAACAATGTGTTCCTGGTTTGTTTGCCACATTCAGCTTTACCTCTGTTTTTTTTTTTTTTTTTGAGGGAAAATAAAGAAGTCTAATTATTTACAAACATGTTGAGTGTTGGCCTAATTGAACACACCTCTGGTAATGTGACTGAGGGAGTTGAGTTAGCCCTGAGAGGCTCTGCGAGGCTTTTCCCAGCGCAGGCCTGGGTGCTGCGAAGCCCAAGGAGGACTGGCTGTCAGCCGAGGGCAGAACTGCTCCCGCTACCTGCTGAGCCCATGAATCCGCCTTTGTTCCTCTTGTGTCACACTGTGTTACACCACACAAAGGACCCCAAGACACACGCCCCCACAGCCCAGTTCTGCCTAGAGCTGGCATTCCCTAAAATTTACCCCCCTTCCAGCAGCCACCATTGCAGCAGCAGCACCAACTCCCACCACCAACAGCAACCCTGCCCCTTCACTCTCCAGACTGCCCCCCTCTCCAGCACCCCCTGCCTTCCGCCTCTTTCCAGTATGATGGGGAACGTTGGGAGATTCCCTTTCAGTCTGTTTTCTTGTCAGAGTCAAAAGGGCGTGTGAATGGGGCGTCCGTGGGAGCCGGGCTCTCTGAGGCGCAGAAGGATGGCTCGCGCTGGTCTTCACGCGCAGTAGGGGTTGAGCTCAGCCCCCAGACCTTTTCTTTGGCCCGTAATCTCATTTGGCCTCTCTCTCCTTTATCATTTTGTTTTGGAACAACAGCAGTTCACACCGCCTGTTTCTGCCCTGCTCCTTCTTGACACTGGGGCTAATTAATTTCCAATCAGGAGGTTCACTTTGGGCAAAATCAGCTCTTTATCATTAAAGATTTAAAGGACAGACTGAGCTCATTAATTCCGTCCCCTGTTTTTTTTTCTGTCTATCTTTTGTTCATATTTTAGGTTCTCGTTCGAAAAGCATAGTGTTTACATTGCTGCTGATTAACGAGTGCCGGTCATTAACAAGCACAAGCAGAAATGCAGAAATAATTGTCTCATAGCAAGCCTGTCAGAAGCACTTCATTTTGTGAATGGATTACAGTGAATCACCCCGGGTTGGATGTGGTTTTTGCATTGTCTTCTCATAACAATTATTGTGTGCTTTGTTTGGCCAATCAGTGCTCCCAGCAAGTACAAAGTAAACTGTAATAGTCATATATTTTGAAAAATTTAAAGCCCATGGCTTTAAAAAGTAAGCACCTTTTTAATTAGAAATTCATTTAATAATTTAAAATAAAATAAAATAAACGGTTGAATTAAATAGTTTGTATTGTTCCTGCTATTTCAGTATAGTTTCTGTGTATAATACAGTTGAAGTAATTTTGTTTGCATTGTACAGAATATTTCAGTTATTTAAAAAGGTAAATTAAAAGATAACCAAAATAGGTATTGTATAGCGAACTTGTAAACATAATAAGTTCCAACTTGTAATTATGTTCTGTGAGAATTTAAAATACATTGAAGACAGACAAACTGAAGAAACACATTTTCACCAACATCACATGCACGAGATGCTACTGAGGTATATTTTCTGCTACTAATATGATCTCGTAATATGAAATGATATCAGTGGTGGGTATTTTTATTTACTTTTTCCTTCCACTGGCTGTTGTGCCTGCTAATTTTTCGGCGATTGGATTGGAGGAGCCAACCAGCTCTTATTTACAAATTTAATAAATTCACCTAGAAATGTAAGTTTTTAATCTATGAAAAAGAAAACATTCTTATGTAATATGCTAATAAAAAAATTTAACAGAGAAAACAGGCTATTAAGGGTTGCAGCTTCTGAAGACACATCCTAAACCAGGACCAGATTGGATCACCTGAGTATTCTTAATGAGACACCTCTCAGACACTGAACATTGGTTTGTTGATTAGTTTTTTACCTTGATCGAAAGCTGGAAAGTGGGATTTTTTCTGTTTTTCCTTTAAAGTTAAAACGCCAACTAAATGCCCTAAACGGGCTCCCCTCTCCCTTTGTCTGATCACTTCTGGACCAGGCATGCCCTCTTATTGAATTACTCTATGGAAGTGAGCTAACCTACTGATATAAAATCTATAGTAGATCTACAGATCTACAGAGATATACAGTAATGTAATCCTCAGATGTTTTCATCTATTAGTTTTTTAAAATTTTACATAATAGTACACAAATTAAACCAGCAGTTCAATTAAATAATGGCCTATTATTATAAAAATAAAATACCATTGGTTAAAATGGTATTTGGAGCATTTTCTACTGTTCTATCGGTTTAACGGGTGGGGCAGTGTGCATTTTTTTAACTTTTCTATAGGTTTAACAGGTGGGGCAGTGACATTAGCTTTTACTTCTTCTTTCCATCTAGCTGTCTCATGGAAAAAGTTCTCTATTAAGTCCTCACCTATCATTTCCCACAATTTCATATGTGTTTGTTTAACCAGACAAACAAACAAACAGACGCACGCGCACAAGTTAACTATGATTTATGGGGAATTGTGGTCCTGTAGATCTAAAGAACAACAGAATAATAATTATTTGGCAAAATGTAAATAATGAATTGACAATGCAAGCACGTCTTATACCCTTGTCCAGCACGGGCCCGAAAATGGCCAGGTTGTCCTCAATTGTGGTGCAATTCCAGCGCCGGCCACGGAATTGATGTTGGCACTCCTGGATTCCCAGCTTGACACCCTCAGCTACGCTGGGCATGATCTCAATGTAGTTGCGGCAGAAGCGCAGCTGCTTGGGTACCAGGCCAGGGATGGTGCCACACAGGATAGGCTGGGAGCCCAACGAGGAGTACTGCTGCCCAAGAGCCAGGGACCTACAGCGTAGGTGACAGGACAAAGAATCATATCAAGCATCAACAAATGCTAATGTATTCATTCCTTTCAAATAACTTAATAAAAATCGTCTTATATAAAACATGCAGTTTTCCTTTTCAGTCTGCTGTTCTTGTGGATCTTTTGTGTACAGTGGCTTTCCTCTCAACACATTTCCTAGAGCCTTCAAAGTGTTTTTAACCAAAAGGAAATTATTTTGTACCCTAAATATATTATGCTTTATTATATATTTTTTTCAAAACAATGTTGCTACATTCAATCCTTTCTTTCTTTTTCCCAGGAAAGATTTGAGTTATATTTTTGTTCCTCAAATGATTAAATACTAGGTGACAGTATGAGCATAGCAGACATTTTATAAAAAAATTTTAAAAAAGAATGTCAATGTCTATACCCCCCTACGTTCTTATTTGTAATGTGTTTCTGATTTCAATCTGCTGTTTGATGAAAAAAAGTTTTTTTAAGAAGAGAAGAGACACAAGATAATGAAGATCAAATATTCCATGATAGTCATATGTCCTATTAATATTAATAAAGGCAAATGATCATTAGCCTAGTCGAATGGCTATCTACATGCAAGAATTGAAAAGCGCAGCGACTGATCTTTTGAGACTTTTTGCCAACGCTATGCTTGTTCATTTCAGTGAGCTAATTTAGTCGGATAATGCAAATCACCTCAGTAATGAGCAAATTATGAGAAAGTTCATGTAAATATCAGACTGAACAGAGAAGCAGCGCTTCAAATTATATTGTTCAGATCAGGCTAAAGCATTTACATGATGTTTTATGCAAGGCAGACAAGCTGAAAGAATACACTCCATCTGTCTATGTTGAAACAATTCACGCTGCAGAGAAGATTAAAATGATAACAGTCTGGATTTGAGTGTGAAGCACACTCTGTGTATTATGTATACATCATGATGTATTATACATCATTAAAATATTAATGATTATCAAACATTTAAATAATAAATGTAATCAAATGAAGATCCATATAATAAACAAATGGACACTAAAACATACTCCAGAGATTTATTCCCAATTTCTAACAGCCTAAAACAAAATAAATGAACTTTTCATTCAGAAACAATTCAGGGTAGAACCAGGTATCGCTACATTATTTGACATATTTGAACATGTTTGAAGAAATTAATAATAAATTACATTCATATTTATTGTAGGCCTTCACCCCAATGACACAATTACACTCACTATGTTCTATTTGTATTTCTGCTTTTTGGAATTTCTCACACAAAACACCTTTCCCTGCCACTGTAAATCTAGATGTGTCTGAAGCACTTCAAAGAATATAACTGATCAAATCAGTCATATACTGACAAGGGTCAGTCGAGCTGTTCATTTCAGGAAAAACATACGCAGCTAGTAAATAGACGTTGAAAGACTACCCCAGTACCAGGATGTGACCATTGATCATTGTGTCTCTGTGAGCCTAAGCCTAAGCCTGTTCACCTGTGAGTTGGTGATGTTAATTTTATTTTTCCACCCACATGCTTACTTTGTGATAGCAGCTCATCCAAATTGCATTACTGATATTTTCTACCTGGTGCATTTGTCTTGTATTTGGCTCCAACAAAATATATTTTAGAAAGGGGGGAGGGTTCTTTTAGAGGCCTTTCATTTCTTGAATAATTAAGCGTGCAGCAGAGTTGTAGTATTGGACACAGTGTATTGATCAAAACCCCTATTGTTCTGAAGTGAGTTGGCATCTGCTAAGCAAGAATTAATCACCAGCCCGAGTCCAAATCTGTGAGGGGTGCCAAAAACATTATAATTTAATTGGGGTAATTAATTTTAATGGGCTTCTTTTTCCTTTCAGATGATGAAAAAAAAAAAAAAAAGGTTGGCCTTGTCTGTGTTTTAACATGCTTGCCATAATGGCAGGTTCGAACAAAACTGCACAACACCTTCCAACAGCTATTACATTTGCAGTGGAATATTTATGGCTATCTTTTTTTCCAGTGTTATTGTTTATTTGAAAGCACATGCCACTCGAAACCTCTTCCATATTCCCCAGCCTTTTGCTATATAAAAACTTCTCTGCACCTTTTTTTCTGCAGCCTTCTATTATAAAGGCTTGTTTATTAATAGCTGAACGATTATGAGTTTATCCAGCGGTGATAAGAATCTCAGGTGAATCGCTGTTGCCCTACCACCTCTCAATGTTGTCAGAGGAGCAACGCAAACTGCACGGCATAGATTGGACCACTGATCACAGTAACTTCAGCCCCCCACAGGGTGCAACCACAGTGACAGAGGTGAACGGCCCCTTACAGGGAAATTCAGCATGGCACCCTTCAAGACGAAATCCAAAACAAAACAGAGAGTGAAAAGAATTTCAGTTTACAGTCAGTTTAAGATGTCCCCCCCCCGACTTTTTATTTTTGATCTCGTATCGAGTGCTGAGATGAACATTGTTAGCAGGCTCCCAGGTGTCACATTTCTGCCATGACAACAGAACTTTGTCACGCATGGGAGACTTTGGGAGTTCATCGGGGTACATTGCCTTTGTGCCATCTTACTCCGGCTAAGCCAAGATGACAGCTATGGGGTTGACTTTGATACCACAGATGTTGATCAGCTGGTTTGGGCACATCTCATCCCTAAGTCCCAAAGTGGCAAGGCATCGGCAAGAGAAACAAGAGATTGAGAGGTTGGAAAGTTTAGCTACTTTGATGTTCACCCCACTCTTGCACCCCCCCTACCCACGCACATGAGGATATGACTTAGAGGGATGTCTGACAGGCTCTCCCAATGGGAGGTAATAGAATGAGCCAAGAGATGGCCCTCAAAGCAGGTGGAGAAGGAAGTTTTAAAGCCGGTTATGCCTTTTGTGGTTAACCTACACTTTTCGTAAATAAGAGAACTTTAATTATAGAGCAAGTATAAAACTGCTTAACTTTGGATGGTGATTTGGTAACCCTTGTGGTACCATCCCCATTTTATACCCTTCATTCACTTCATCTGCTCTTAGTAAAACCTATGCATAAGCAATAAATCAAATGTATTTGCATCAATATCAAAATTATGCCTTACCTACACTGTATTTTTTTTCACACACTTGGTGGCCTCATATTCTCCTTTAGTTGTTCGTATCTATTAGGGTTTCATTGAATGTTTGCCATTAATCAGTGGGGCCACACAAACTAGCAACTACATCATTTCACTTGCCGTTGCAGATGTCCTTTCCTGCGTCAAGACTGGATGAGTTAGTGGAATTACTCAGTCTGCTAACTATGCTACTGCTCATGAATTTTTCAGCTGTGTGAATGACTGGAATGATTGTTCCACACAGCCTTGGCTTGCTGTAGTCCCTTGGCATGATTGTAAATCAGATGAGGTGTTAGCTATTTAGTTTTCCTCTGCATGCAGGTGCATCAGTGTACCTGAGAAGGGAGTTGATATTATATTAGTTTGACTAAATCAAACCAACCACACTCCCATCAACCAGTGTTATGCTATTTGTGGAAGTGCTTTATTTCCTTTTAAGACTGAGAAGATGAAACTGCTTTTTTCCCAAACTAGCTACTAACGATGGCTTTTAACATGAAGGGAATGCCTGGTGTTGCTCGGAATGTCACCATTCTCATATTGCCTCTTTACCTTGGAGTTCTCACTGGGTGTCTCAACCCAGCGTGAATATAAACACAGGTTCCAAGCAGAGAGGTGGGTTACCGGGGTTATGTGGAGGATTCTGTTATGAAAAGTCAACAAACCGATCACTGCAAACCACAAATGAAGTAATAGCTAAATGAGTATGGATTAAATAAATTTGAACGGAAAAATGTGCAACTCATTGTCATTTAAAAATGAATTCATATGTTGGTCTGAATCCAAAAAATGTGTGGACAGAAAGGCCAGATATGCAAAATGCACTGAATTCCGACATTAAGTTTTCCTAGCCACTGTCCAAATCAGATAAAACCCTACACAGTAGAAGTGTTCATGAACTCCAAATGCTGTTTTAGCCGAGGAAATAATTGACTCCACTTTGAATTTTTTAATAACTTAATCTAGCCCTGTTGTCCTCATCTGTACCACTCTAAAACTCCCAGCCCACAGACTAGGAAAACCCCAGTGTACCCCAGGATTAAAGCTGAGGGTAAATGTCAACTCTGAAACAGAAGAGGCTGCTCATCCACTCCCATCTCTCCTCTTGTGAGTGCTGGTGCAGTGCACTTAAAGGCCAGACCAGTGCCTGAGTGGACTAAAGCAGTTCAGACTTGAGCTTTCTCAACCTTCTTGTATATTTCATTGCTGGAAGAGGATGTTCCTGGTCAGGCTCCGGATCTGAAAGGCTTACTCTTGGCGTCCTGAAACAGAGCCACTGCTGTAGGTGTTGCGAACAGGTGCTACACTTGTGGTTTGTTTGTATCGCTACTGAGAAATGGAACGCTTGTACTTAATTGTGTTGTGTCATGCATGCTCGTTTTAACTGTTGTCTGCACAAAAGTAAATAAATTAATAAAAACTCTCTGTTTCAAATGATTGACTCACTGTTTCAAGCCCTGACACCTTATGAACTCAATGCAAAAATAAAGCTGTTTTTCTGAGAGTCTTTAATTTAAAGAATGAGGTGCATAACGAAGTCATCTTGTAGTCCCTGGAGAGCTGGCGTTGGAGGCAAAAAAAGCTGGCGTTCTTAGCAATTTCAGAAATTCATGTTGCTGCTGTTTTTCCCACAAGGCGTGTATGGCCCATTGGGACTCGTACTGTGCCATCATGCGTGTGTTAGGAGACACTGGCTCTGAATCCACTGTGTCTGCTTCCTCTGTGTAAGCCATTTTTGAGTACAAGTGTCAGTTACCCTCTGTTCCACTTACAAATCTACACAAATGACAAATTACACACCTAAACAAGCACTTAATTTATTTACCGTAAAACTGTTATGCTCAAGTATTCTTGTGCACACACATATACAATCCATTGCAGTTTTTTTCTGCATAATCTTTTCATTCTATCGCTACTGTATGACTGCATGTCTGTGCCTGTGTTCATGGAAAAAGCCAGCTCCAATATTTTAGGTATTAAGAAAACTGCTAGCAGAGAATCTTTCCAGCAACAGTTATGAACATTGCAAAATATTTATGATTGATATGCAACCACCACTAGTTGGTAATTAATACATTGACCAAACTGTGTATAATTTAACTACAAAAACGAATTATTACTTTCAGAGAAACAAAATGTTTTTTGATGTGATACATTTACTCCTACCACATCCTTATCGCTGTGATGGCCCTGCTCCTAGGGTGTTTGCAATAGGAAAAAGTCTTACCCAGTGTTAATCAATTGTGTCGTGACCAAAATGGCGTAGAAAGAAAGCGAAATAACGAGAAAAAAAAAGAAAGAAAGGGAGGGTAGGTGAAAGGGATTAGAGAGAAAAGTAGTCTGTCAGAATCCATTCCTCTCTGCATTATTCCTAAGGCACTGTTCTAAGCTTCATGGAAAGTAGGGAGGTGGTTGTGGGGGGGGGGGGGGGCTGTGTTGCTACTTGTAGGCCCCGTTATCAACATGCCTTGTACTCTGATGCACATGGGAAATGTAACTGCCTCTGCATATAATGCCCAGACAAGGGGCACAGCGCAGATTTCCTGTGTGCACCACTGCTGGGGTATCACATCAATGTTAATGATGAGGAAAGAGGAAACCACATTTATACATGCTGGCCACACTCTTCCAGCAATTCTGATCATAGAAAGTATTCACTGTTTTAGCCAAGGTTGTTCAATTATTTAAGAATCAGAGGAGGATCATCAGCCAGTAAATACGTAAAGCAGACTACTAGTTCAATCTTCTTATTTCAATCTATTTAAGTAAAATATTTAGATCTCTGTTCAAGTTAATCAAAATATGTGTGCTTTAATGCGATTTATAGTTTATCATTTATAGTTTATTCTTTTTTAATCAGTCTGTCGTGCATGTTCCAGAAATACCTGCTAGGTGCATTGCTGTTTATCCAGATGAACAGTGTGAAATAAACCTACTACAGAAACTGTAGTAGTACTACTACAAATCGTGTCAGATTTAAAATCTGTTGAGCTTGTTGGGAGACAATAAATTCACTGAGAAAAAAATGAACTCAGGTGATCACCGTACATTTGGCATGTACTCAACTACATTACAGTTCTTCAAGTGATTTGATGGGAGCAATGTTGTTTTTGTTTGGTTTGATTGCAGTTGCCCTCTGCTAAAAAGCACCCACCAAACCATCCCCTTTAAACAAAACCAGTGTCATTCACCTTAGGAATTATTCCCAAACGGGATGAAAGTGAGGAAATAGAAGCAATATAATTAGTGGAACAGGGAAAAGTCAGCACAACGCCTCAGGATGGGACTTAGCTCTGCAGATCCTGGAATGCGTATGCTCAGTAGGTGTTGTTGTGTTTTGTTTTCTGTCTGCACAGTCTTGAGTTGCAGTCCAATGGCTTTGGGCTGATCAGATAAAAAGTGACAGGACTCCTGAAAAATGTTCAAACCTGTTCTATTTTATTATTATTTTATTATTATTATGTTTTGCTTTCTTATTCCCTCCTCCTCCTTCTTGATGAAGAAACCGAAACGGGAGGGGGGATCCCCTCCAGTCAAAACAGGGAACTGCGGTGTTAAACTTGTGAACCTGACTGTCAGGAAGCTAGCGTTGAGTGAATGCAGTCGTGCATGAAGAGTGCAGGCGTGTCGAGCAAAACGTAAAGTCTTCTATCAAAAATTATTATATCATAATTATATCTTGTATCAACTACGCCCCCCCCACCCCCCAAACACTTACTCACACACACACACACACACACACACACACAATCACACACACAAACGTTCACACACAAATGTATATTTGAGGTGTATGTAGAGGTAGAACTATCTCAACATGTTGTTTTTTCACACCTTTTCCACCCCAAAAACCAGGGATTACACACCACACATAGATATCAATGACCAACTCAAATTCCCTCAAACAAAGTTACCAAATAAGTAAATTGAGGTATAGTTTACGCCTACTGAGATGATAAACAACATGGCCAAAAGTATGTGGACACCATTCAAATTAGTGGATTGCTGACAGGTATAGAATCAATTATAGATTAACATTGACGGTAGAATGGACAATACTGAAGAGCGAAGGTGACTTTCAGCATGGCACCATCACAGAATGCCACCTTGTTAGTGCTGCACCGGTCAACTGTAAGTGCTGTTATTGTGAAGTGAAAACATCTTGGAGCAACAACAGCTCAGCCTCGAAGTGTTCAGCCACACAAAGTCAAGGAGCCAGACTGCTGAGTGCCAAAAGAGTGTAGCTGGGAGCAACGTCAGCACAAGAACTGTTCATCAGGAGCTTCATGAAATGGGTTTCCATGGCAGACACACAACCGCCTAAGAACGGCATGCACAATGCCAAACATTGGCTGGGGAGGTATTAAGCTTGCCGCCATTGGACACTGGAGCAGGAGAAATGCGTTTTCTGATGTGATGGATCACGCGTCACCATCCGGCAGACAAATCTGGGTTTGGCGGATACCAGGAGAACACAACCTGCACGAATGCATAGTGTCAACTGTATTTTTTGGAGACTGAGTTCTTCCTGCTTATAATGTATAATGTTTGTTGTTTAAACTTCCGTTTCCTACAGGGGGAATTTGTACTTGTGCGGTGTGTGGTGGTGAACTGTGTGTGATGATCTTCCCACCTCACAGTCACTTTATATGAATTAGGTCCACATAAACACATTTTTACTTAAAATAAAAAGTACTCTAGCCAATATTTAGAAAAGGTAATGTAAGTTAAAAAAAAATAAAAACTGTAATTTCTTGAAAAATAGCATTGCTCACTTTAATGAGTTCCTATCTTGGAACAAGAAGTACAACGTAAAAAAAATTCTGCATTATGTCTGACTAATTTTTCACTGTGCCAAATTTGGATAGCATTGAGGTTAGTGTGTCTTTTGGAATGCTTGTGTTGGCCAAAATTTCAATCTTACTAACCTTAAGCATACATTGTTGTTGAAATTTGTAAAGGGAGGTCATTGATGCCCTCAGTTGGTATACATAATCAACATTAGGTAAACTTTCCTAATCTTTTTATTAATTTGTATTTTAGTGTCATTTAGCGCCACACTATAATAAAACCCACAAGTTTTGGATTGCATGCCGGTTTCAGATAAACAAATCTATTGAGCCTTTGGCTGAGAATTTTAAGGATTCTGTCTGATCCCCATCCCTCTTGGACGGTTTCATATAAGTGGTTTGTATCTTGAGAGAAAAATAATAAATTCAGATCTCACACGGATAAAAACAAAAACATATGAACAACTAGTTATAATTTAAATAAGAAATATTATTCAATTCAGTAAGCCATCCTTTTCATGTCGTAGTTTTAAAATTAAATACGAATTCTAGTAGGCTGTTAGTGCCTGGGAGTTCTATGGGAGACTCTCGTTAGTAATAGGCTGAGAGAAATCCTGGCTATTTAACCCATCCCAGTCCCACTCTGCCAATTTTGCGTCGGCAATATGCTCTTCTGGTTACATTCGGCAAATGACATGAATTGACACCTTGGGAGACCTCAAGTCAGGCAAAATGAAAGAGAATGTACATTCAATTACAGATATGCAGGTTCTGTCTGAGCAACAGAGGGATATATATTCAGAGTAAAACTGTTTTCAGCGTAAAGCATTGCACATCATTCAGCTTGCCCACAACTGATTAAGAAGTAAAAGTGCAGACAAGTGGCTTTGAGCAGCAGTCTTGTTGCACCTGCACCTGGGATATCTGCCAGGAAACTAGTAGAGTGAGACTACAGAATCTGTCAACCAGAAAACCAGGAGAGTGAGACTACTGCATCAATAAATAAAGAAATCAACCAGCAAAGCAAACATACATTATATTTTCCTTAATTGCTGGTTAAAGAGTTAAATTTACCAGTACATCACACACAAAATACCTTAAAAGTGTAAGAGAATACCAGAACATTTGGGTAATAAATTAATTCACACTAGTAGCCAAAATAAGCTTTTCCGCAGGTCTTGCAGGGAATCTATTTATTAACACTGTTCTTAACAGAAGCACTAACTGTACAAAACCTGCTTTAATGAGAAAAATAATAATACAGTTAGGTCCCAATCATAGTCCTTTGAGGAAAAAGAGGACGACAATGCTATACTAAATCTAAACAGTAACATAGGATTGAACTTTTTTCACTTCCGTTGATATCGCTCTCCAGAGGCAAGCCCTCTAATGTGCACCATGTAATTTTTTTGTATGTAATGTAACATAGTCAACTTCCAATTGTCTAGTGTTCAAATACTTACTTATCAAATACTGCTGCCCAGGCATTTTATCTTCGGCTCAAATCTATCATTCACATCAGTTTAACCACTGAAGAAGTATGAAGAATTAACATGTTAACTGTGCTGCTCTATTACTACTATTTTTTTATTTTGGTTTCTGTTCAAACCAACATAGAGGGTAAAATACAAGCAGACCAGTTTATCCTTTGTTTTTAAATTATTATTTTAGTGGACTTAAGAACATGTGTATCTTCCTGCTGTTTTGCAAATCAAGTACAGTACTCTATTTCAGAATGTTATTTTTCAGTCTAATTTCAATCACGAGTTTAAAGGATGTTATAAGGATGTCAATATGCAGCAAATGCTACCCAGGGTATAGGAATCATCTCAGCCAACGGTAACGGATTTTTACTGTTTAAAGATTAAATTATTACTCCACATGTGATGGTCCGTTTCAGTTCTGCTCTCCTACAGTAGATGATCAGAAGTGTTGATGGATGACAGGTGGAAATATGTTGAAGCACAGGGAAAAGAGTCACCCATAATGGTTTTTACAGTGATGTAATAAGTCTAAACGAACAACGTTGTGGCTGCTGCTTCTTCATAATGCGGTTGCCAAGCTGCTAACTAGAATACCCTAAACCAATGCATGAAGTTTCCATTAACTTTCTTGAGGTCCCTGTACAGTCAAATAAAACAATGTTCGTGTCACAACGGTAGGGACAGCGGTAGGGAATTAGGATGTATTTATGTGATCACAGGTTTTACCAAAGTTTGTTAGAACATAACTGTATTTTTAGCAGTCATTTGTGTTAATCAACGGACACATTTATTTTTTGCAAATACATATGTCCTTCATATGGCCA
Source organism: Hiodon alosoides (assembly GCA_025775065.1). Classification (NCBI taxonomy): domain Eukaryota; kingdom Metazoa; phylum Chordata; class Actinopteri; order Hiodontiformes; family Hiodontidae; genus Hiodon; species Hiodon alosoides. The sequence goes on along the minus strand of JAOYSI010000014.1, from coordinate 679,508 downwards.
TATCCTTACTGTTGTGTAATGGAAGAAAACACCTTCAACTAATTACCATTTTGCCATTGTCAAACCTTTTCATCATTCCTGTTGGCTCTACAATCTACAAGTAACAAAGTAGTTGTTTGGTAAATTAATTAGTAAATGTTTTCAATATCATTGTTTCTATACCTAACACTCTTGTCCAAGACTACTCACAGAACAGAACAGAAAAAAACAGCATCAAACAATTGCTAAAAGTAAGCAAATTACTTTTTGAGCTATACAAACATCTGAATGACTTAAAAAAATGTTTTTTGCAAGGTCCCCAAATGTATAATAAAAAGAAAGGTAAAGATTCAGATATTGCATAAATTATAACAGGAAGAATAAATACATCGCAGTGCCACTGCATTGTGGTACTAGATAGCTGTAAAAGTGTTTGAAATTTGGGTAAACGTGTGTTTGAGGGAAAAAAAAAATGTTCCCAGATTGAATAAAGTCATCCACATTGATAACATAGTCTAATACGCTATTTGGACAGAGACGTTTGCAATGGCCTTCTGCTAAGCGCATTTATTTTCTCTCACAAGTCAAGTGTCCAAGCATTCCAATACTGAAGGCCTACCTGGGGCTGTTCTCTTTACATTTTACTCATTTAACAAACATCGTTATCCAGAAAAATTCAACGTGCAAAAGAGAAAAAAATTGTAATAATTTAATTTACTTTAGTTGACACCCTAATCCAAGGTGATTTCCAAGTTATAAAGCAACTATCATGTGGTATGGTTTTACCGATTTTATCTGCATATTGAGCTCTATCAATACTTTGTTACGTTTTTGGAGTCAAATGACTGTTTGTCTTTTCTCCATGCCTTACATAGTTGGACAAGGCCCCCACATACTTAATTTAGAAACTTGTAGTCGAAGTTTCGGTAAAACATTCCACCACCTTGTTGGTGTACCTCTCCTCCTCCTTCCATTCAACATTCTTCTAGCTCTGTGTCCCCATCTCATGTTGTCATACTTTGATTTAATTGACACTGCTTGTCGACATCAAGAGATGACATACATCACCCAATACCTGAACCTTCACACCAAGCAATGTTTTGGCTTTTGGCTTTTTCCCAGTTTTCTTCCCATTTCAAATGTCTTCCGTAAATCAAAGGTGCCATAAATTTTGCTGAGATGAGGTAAACCTGTGTATTGCAAAATTCAGGACAGCTGCATTATGGTATCTACTGGCTCTGAACATCGTGGTGAGGGTAAAAGTCCTGCTTTACCTCTTCCAACCATGACCTGTTTGTCAACTTTACTGAAACCTGAAGGAACTGGAAGTTTGGAAGTGGCTTTTACCACATTCAAACTGTTTGATTTTCTCATACAGGTTACACTCATGTTGTAGGTGCTTTTTGTTTGTCATTGACGGTGCTCTTTTTAGGATTGGTACTACACATCAACTAGATTGAACAGTTATCATTAAATATTTCTAAATGGAATACTCATTAAGTTGCTAAAATAATGCTAAATTTGAAAAAATAAAACTTTGTAACTGTGTACTCAATAAGCCAAGTCTCAATTCCCAACTTCATTACAAACCTTTCAATAAGATTTATAAAATAAAAAATAATTAATCAATTAAATATTATAACTAATGAGGCTAATTTTGAAAACAACATAACAATAATTAATTTTAGAAAATTAATTCCGATTAAAGAAATGGCTTAATTTAAACCCTGATGTGATACCTTTTAAAACAGTTGAACGTCATTGTAAAAACAGCGTAGAATGTAATAATGGCCCCCAAAAATAATGGTTTACAAAGAGGAGTGACAGTCAGATCAAGCAGGTTCAACGGCCTAAAAATTAAATATGGACGCCAGCTACAGCTTTAAAATGGGGGAAGTGTAGAACATCCAACCACCGTCAAAAACAATCCCCTGATTTAAACTCAAGTGGTGTTCTATAATGAAAGAGAAAAATCAAAGGGACTCTGTAGAAGAGCCAAACATTGGAAAATGAATAACAACTAGGATGAGAACTAACAAGATTTAGGTATTTCAGGCATTTTTGGGTAGGTTGTGCACTTGTTTTCTTTGCTATTACAACGCACCATACTTTGACACAAGTGTATAGAGAATAATAATTCTAATTCTTAAATTCACACTCCCCAGACAGGAGACAAAGTCCTGGTTCAATATCTTCTCCTTTCCAAATATCCAAATGTGCACTGACTACAATTTCAAATCATAAAAACACAAATTTTAAACCAGCTCTTGCCTCACCAAATTTTTGGCTCTGATTAATGAACCTGAAAGAGGTTTGGTAAAAAGAACAGCAAAGCTTTACCGTTATACACGTTACGAGACGTTGAGGTTAGGGTTCTTTGGACAGTGCAAGAAAAAGTTTTTTTATTGTTTTTTTTTTTTTCATGCCATCAACATTAAAGTGCTGTTTTGCACTCTTCAAAGGATTATTGAAGAAATCCTCCAACTGCGGCTCTGAGTCATCTGAATTTTGGTATTGAAACTGTGCATTCTACTCACCACCAGATGGGATAGCTTCCAAGCACCCTTGAACTGGGCAACCACACACCCATCATAAATCCAAACAGGTACAAATCCATGAGGTATGTCTCGTAATGATAGATCTTAAAATTAATCAATGCATATATATAGATTGGTATATATAGCAGTGGGGTGCAAATCTAATCCCCAAAAAGAAGAAAAAGTAAAAAAAGTTGATTAGGAGGAGGGAGGGGAATGAAAAATAAAATGCCAAAAAAAATCTCTCTTTTTTCCCCCCTCTTTTGACGCGGGACAGGAAAGCAGACGTGTGTCTGTCTCCCTGCAGTCAGGAGAGCGAGTGTCTATTACACACACGCTCACACTCTCTGCCACACACACGCGCACGCTGCTACCCGTCCTCTCTCTCCCTCCCTCTCTCTAAGACTCTTCCCTAAGGTAGATCTTTTTCTCTCCCTGCACTTTTTCCCCTCGGGATGCCTCATCCAGTGGGCCAATATTAAAGAAAAAAAAAAAAGAAGAGGAGCCAGGTTTGGAGATGTCAGCCAACGAGCCAATCACAGAACATGGCCTAAGGTTATAAAAAAAATTATTATTCGTTCCCATCTGTCAATCACACACCACCCCCTGGTAATGTGCAAAAAGAAAGAAAGAGAGATAGAAGGAGAAAGGGAGGGAAAGAAAATGACACAGAGAGAGGCAGAAAAAGAAAGGTATATTTATTTTATATTTAATATATCCATGTTTAAGCTACCCCAAGTGGCAAAGGGTAAGTGAAGTGATTTGGGCCTGTCTCTTTATGAGAGCTTGGGGGGATGGTAGGGTTGACGAGGTAAAAGAGAGGAATGCGACTGAATCCGTTTCTGAAGGTTGTGCCCTGACTAATTGATCTGAGGGTACTAACACTAGTATCTAGACATGTCATTCCCCTTTCAGGCATACACAAGTACTCACACACACACACACACACAGACACATGCACACAGACAGACACATGCACACGCACCAGAAGAACACAGACAGAAATTAAGCCATGCAATGGACAGCTCAGAGTATGGTGCCGTCACACAGTTTATACCAGATTTTACAATAAAAATCTATTATCATTTCAAATTTTGAATAAACAGGAAGATGGCACAGGTAAGTAAATGGTGCAGTCCATTGAAAGTATACATAAAGTTCCACAGATCATTGTTTTGTGAGTCATACCAATAAGTGCCACTCCATTTTTTGTACCAGTTGCCTTTCTGATCTATTTCTCTATTAAGCATATTTGATATAACACCCTTTTACTGGCCATTAAGAATATCCAGCTCTTCTACAATTATATAAGATGGAGACTAGCCATAGCAACCAACAAGTTAAATTTCCAACGGCATTACAGAAGTCTTCCGAACGAATTAATTATTCACAGTAGAGGCACTTAAGGTTCAGGTGATCACCATTTAAAGATCAGATACTTCACAGAATCTCATCCCAAGTGGTCCTTGGTGGCACAGACTTGGGCAGGGAATGATTTAGTAAAACAATGTCAAACCAGAACACAGTTCATTTTTCTTCCGAATGTCTAGTCGAGCTAAAATAATGAATCAGTATTTCAAACACACTTCCTGTTCTTCAGTTGTTGCACCTTATCCCAGAGGATAAGATGAAATGCAGCAATTTACTGCAGAGGTTTTTCAGCTAGGACGTTTTATGCTGATTTCATAATTTCATAATTAAGTTTAAAGTTTGCTTAAGCATGGACACATTCCTACTTGTAGTCTAATTTATTAAGTTATGCTTGAGGTGGTAATAGGGATATTGGGTAGTCAGATGACCCTCATAGTGTGACTCATAGCGTGTGATTTTCACACACAATGAATTATCCCTGATATGTCACTCATCTTCGCTACGGAGACAACTGGGTCCACGATTACTAATAGCTTTTAAAAATTCAATATACTAATTATTTGCAGTGTTGGAGAGGAGTGTCTCGTTTTAGGCCGAAGATGATCAGCTGAGATGTATTTGTAGTACAGTCCTTCAAATCAAGAAGGAAAGAGAATTACTTTGTGGCGCTCTTTCGCCATTGATTTGTTTTGCTGCAGTAGCTCTGTTATGTTATAAGACGGGGATTAGTTGCAGACCCACTTTTTGAAAGAGAAACCCATTGGCCTCATGAGCAGAGGCAAGGCTGTGATGTGATCACAGCTAGCTTTTTCATGAGGAGTGTAGGAATTATGCATGGATCTGTTGAAAGTATGTTAGCAATTTAGAGCAAATATTCTTACAGTTTGTAATTAGACATGAAAATCTAAGTTTGTAGGAAGTTTAGTTTGTTGCTGAATTTTAAATCTATCTTAGGTTTAAATACAAGGCCCACGTGGTTTACTGTGATGTCGTAGTAGAGTGTTTTTTGCAAGATGTCTAACAGATGGTATGTGGTGGTATATGATATCCTTTTAAAGTTGTTGTGCTGTTGATTCATCCAGATAATACAGGTTTCAGAGTTTCAAATAAAAGGCTGACTGCCCATGGGATTGGCAACAGTCGATCAGCAAATCACCAAATGCAGAAGGAGGCTAGCCTGACCCATGTCTACAGGTCACCCCCAGAATTGCTCCTTTTCTTCCTTGGCTTTGTTTACCAGATCAAAAGAGACGGAGGGAAACTCTGTGTGACTGATATGCATGCATGGGAGGACAAACACGTCCCATCAGAACAAATCTGTTAGGCAAAACAAGGCTTGACTGTTGGGATTTCACCTAAATAAAATTACAACTTTCAGCATTTGACCGCTCAAACCAGGCATCTTAACACTGGCACTTGTGAAAATCTTTTCAGTCGCTGATATCACCAGTCAAGTGTAGGTTTGTATTTGAAATGTTTGTGACAAGAGTCTGTTTTTGATAATAGATATTATTCTGTTCTGTGTGTCAGAAATGTGCCGAGATCAGCAGTTCGATTTTGACTTCTCGCATTCTTGAAGAATGACAGATGACTTTTTGGTGCCAGGAATCCATGGGGAAACGTGTCATAGGAGGTAATTTATTAGCAGAGGCGAGGCATGATCGGTGGGCTGCATGTGAACAACATTAAAATTGTCTCCCTGATCAAGACCATGATGGGCTAGAGTATCTTGCAGGGTATTCTAGGGTGAAATCTATAATGCATCAACTTTTGTGGTATGATAGATGAGAGTCTGACATTTTAATAATATGAAACGATTATGTTATTATAGAGACCCTTGATGTTGGACTACCTGAGCGACTTCAATGTATACAATTTTTTGCACATTTCTGCAGCGTTTCAGGGTACAACTGCAATAACCCTGACCCCCCATGCCATGAGTTGAGAGCTCGCCCTCTAGCCTTCATAGTCTTCCTTGCTTTTATAGATAAGAGTTAACGTTATCTTGAAATCCCCCAAGGTAACATTATTCTTTGCATTACACATTGGGTAAACATATAGCGAGACAAAAAGGAGCATTATTCTCAAATATTTTTCTGCTGTGCGTCAAGATGTTACCGAAGCCGGCTCTACAAGGTTTATTAAGTAAAGCAGGAGTTAAGTGTATGTTGTGTACTGCTTTGGTTCAATACATTTAATCATGTTAGGCTTGTTTGTAAATGTATTATGTGTTTTTTTCCCCAACTTGTTTTTCCCATTTGGGAAGTAAATTTTTATTTATCTGGAGAATGTGACACGTGACCCTGAGTAGTGGGGAGAGATGGATTTTAGAGTCTATGTGATGGAGAAAGCAAAAAGAAAACAGAAATGGCGAGAATTAAATGTGTCGTTGTGTTTTGTGTATGTATGTGTGTGTGTGTGTGTGTGTGTGTGTGTGTGTGTGTGTGTGTGTGTGTGTGTGTGTGTGTGTGTGTGTGTGTGTGTGCAGTTGCTTTGGGTATGAGTGTGTGCACAGGAGGTAGAGACACATACAGGACCCCTGCCGTGGCGGTTTCTACGGCGACCCTTGGAAGGCTATAACCAGGTCCGGCTCTTTTTCAGGCCTTTCTGATGGGGCCAGTCACAAAGGAGGACATGTGTTCAATCCCTCTCCGACTCCCGCCCCCTCTCACTCAATCCGTCCGGCCTGGCCGGAGACTGGCGGCCAATAAAACCCGGATTAGCACCACATCTACACACTGCACTGTTGCAGAAAAGTTTCTATCCTCCCCCACCATCTCCTCACATACACTCCTTTTCTTTCTGTCCTTTTTTTCTTCTTCATCTTCTTCCTCTACTTATTCTACAACAAACTCTCATTATTTAAACACTTGGCATAAAAGAGACTTAAGGAATTACAAGTTTTTCTTGGGCCTCCCCCATCCCTAAAAGCTCCTGTTTTCCTTCCCTGGGTGATAATAATGTACCCTATTGCAATAGCAGGGTGTGTTTCTATGTGAGGCCTCATGTGTGCTAAATACTAACTGATCCCCTTCTTTTTCCCAGCCCTTCTTATTGCTTTAGGTTTATGTTTAAGGATGTATGCAAGTTGTAGACGTTGAAAAGTAGTTATTTTGTGTGTGTGAAATGGCAGCAATATATTTTAGGTAGCCAAAAAATTTAATCTGGTGAATTGTAGAGGGAGATATGGCAATATGTCCAAGCATAACAGAGGTTGACTGGGTAACATATTAGGGATGTTGTGACGTTGGTAGCCCCTTCAGGAAGTATATACAGTCTGTAGGCCCTCCTGTTTTATGGGGATCACGTCTAAGGTCCTGTATAGGTCAAAAGTTGTCCATTCAGCAACCCACCATTACAGCATACAACTTCTGACCTTCTGACAACACCATACATAGTATACAGCAAGTCAATACAGTATAGAGAATAGACTCTCGCGTGAGTTATGATGGTGAATCTTATTAGACTGCTGATAATTAACTGCACTTCTTGTTATACTTATGGCATATAGAATCATTGTCAATCTGCAATTCGTTACTTTAACACCTGCACTAATGATGGCACCTTGTCTTACTTTTTACACTACTTTTTGTACTTTCTGGGTCAGATGCTAACTATATTTTGTTGTCTTGGTTTCATACTTTATGCAATGTGCAATCTGAATCTGAATGAAACATTTTATTACTAGAGCATTTTGAAACATGCCTTAAATAAGGGTGGTTATGTTACGAATTAGAATAAATCATGTATAAAACATCCACAAAACAATGAATCAATGGGAAGAGGGGCAATGCATTCTAGTGTCTCTCATAGATTCAATCTGTTCTCTCCTGTTCTCGGTGCTCGCCCCCTTAAAATTGTAGAGTATCTATGTAAGACTAGGTCATCGGAAGTCAAGGCTTTGTAAGAGCTAGACAAAGACAAGACTGCCAAAACCTTTTTCATTAAATCAGCAAACATTTTCCTCTCTTCCCCCAATAGTCCTTCAACACTGCTCCATTGGTCTGGGCTTTACATACCAGGCCCTTCAGGGCTGCCACCCGGATGAGTTCAACCTTTTCGGACTCATGGGGACATTGAACCAAGCTAATTAAATCACACTTAAGCTGGACAATAATATGGAGGGTGGAGGGGGGGGTGTAGATTTGTGAGGTAAGACACTGACATTGAGGTCCTTGAGTGTGGACCTGCCTTGAGAACCCTCTCAAATAAGGGGGTCAGGCAAGAGGAGTGCCCGAAACTCTGTTCACACAAGAAGAGTCAACAGCCACTCCCCTCCCTTAATAATTACTGCCCTCAGATAGCTTGCTGACAAAACCTTCCTGCTTCGGTCCTCTCCCCCTCAATCAGTGGCAGGACAATAGGAGAACCCCACACCCCCTTCTAAACCTACGCCCCCAGACAGACACTTCCTTTATTGAAGGCCTTTGGTGTTTTAATCCGCAGCTTCCTCCAGGGGCAATGAGATCGTTCTGGAGAAAGCCTTTTCCAGCCAGAACATCACAGCCAGATTGTGTAGCAACTCCTTTTTTCCACTCCGTTTTTGGGACTCTCTCTTCCCTGTCCTAGAAATCAACACAGCTGTGGTTTTCAGGGCAGTACATCGACCACTTCCTCAATCATTTGTTCAATCAAAGTTCAACTATAGTGACTTTTGAGGAGATGTTGATGTAGATGCTGAAATAAATCTAAATATAAAAAGATAATACCCACCTCATTCATTAGCAGGAGACTCATTCAATGTATTTGGGGTTGATTCCATAATGACAAAATTAATTGTCAAAAAACAAAAAAAACTGCTTTTCGATGCGTTAAGCAGCTTGTGGTCTATTACTCAACGGGTGGGAAATTATGTTTCTCTTTTGGAGGCTGACATAACTTGTGGTCATCACATCTTTGGAATCTAAAGTTACATTTAATTTACTATATATTCTCAATTAGTAAAGGGGTATCCAGCATTTGTCTTGCTGCTTGACATATTTGGACTCCTCAGGAACATTCCATGTTTATTTCTGAAATAAAATTTGATGTACAGAGGGAATGGCGAATCTTTGTTGAAGGACATGAGTGTTGAATGAAGAGAACAGGAGATGGTGAGATTCTAAGAAGGTTAGAAAGATCTTGAGGTTCTAAGAATAGTGGCTATCCTGAAGTAATTTGCCTCTAATTTTCATTTAATTCCATAGTAATGCATTTGGCCAAAGATTTAAACCTGCAACCCACGGATTAATTACTATAATCTAATGTATCTTCCGCTTCCCACAGGCTGTAGTCAGTACCTCAGCCTGGTATTTATCTGCTATCCCCCAAAATGCTTTCTAAATAATGTTGCAGAAACATGGCAAATTAAGATAATAAGTACGACAGTTATTTTAATGTATCCTAAAAATAATTTACAATGCATTGTAACAATTGGCACATGGTTTCATTAAGACAGTAGAAATTCTGTTAATGCGTTATTAGCTGGATGAGAGGTGATGGCGACACCTGCTGGCAGTACAAGCCTTCAACTTGTATATATACACAATATATATATATATTACATAGCTATTATAAAGATGACAAGTAACACTATTTGAGTAGCACTATTTACATTATATGAATTCTAGTATCTTGTCCATAATATGCTACTTTTTTTTCATTTTAATAACATAACATGCACAATATTTAGTGAATAACCACAGTACTTGTGTACATTAGTTCACAAAACTCTCTGGACAGAGGTTTTCCACTAGGATGTGCATCTTATTGGAACTATAAAGCATGGATGGGCACTATGTTAGCCCAATATACTTAATCAGAGGGGCACATCTTATGGCAAATTCTCCCAGCACAGACTAGCGGCTATGTTCCACAACAGGACTATGCTAACATATTCCATTGGAAAACCTCCTAAACAAAAAAACCCTTCATTGACCCTACTCATTTTTAGAACTGTAAATGTGTAGCATTCATTAACAATAACCATCCAGGGCAGTTAATCCAGTTTTCAGTTTTGTTTTTCACATGGTGCTGTCAATTTATAATTTCTTTAATTGATGCGTGGGCATTAATGTCACTCTGTCCTTGCTGAATTTTTTTAATTAAGTGGGTGGGATTTTATTGACAACTCTCCACTTTATCATAATCTTTGCAGACATAGTACATTGTACAAATTTTCATCTTTTTTTTTCTACTATCAGGAATCACTTTTTCAGGCAATTTCGTTTGAAAAAGTTAAACAAAAAAAAAAACAATGTAACCCTATATGTGCGGTACAGAAATGACAGCACTATAAACAGAAAAACATTTTATGAAAGGAACACTTAATGGATAGTGTTAATGACAGTAAAGACAATCTGTAGAAATTATTGTTTCCTCAGTTGCCATTAAACAAAATACAAGAAAATAGCCCAAAATGTTGTTAATAATTTTATGTTACAAATGAACAATTGTCCAGACCTGTCTGAAAATACTTATTTAATTCAGTATATCTGACTGGAGGAGTGTTTGGTATAATCAGATTGCATCCATTTCTTATGGGCTCTCAAATCTGAGAGTAATTTTTCAATATACTCTCAGTGGCCTGGTACATCCATCTAGTACAGGGTCAAACCCCCTCCTTGCCTTCAGGACAGCCTGAATTCTGGTACCGGGTATTTAGTTTAATGGATATAGCTGATAGCTGGATTAATAATAAAAGATAATAATAATCAAGACTAGGGCACCTTTTTCACATCAAAACTATGAAATCCCTCATGACAAAAACTCAATTAAGACCCAATGCCAAAATATGACAGTGAAAAATGCATTTGCAAGTGGTTTTTTACACAATACCACAATACTTTTCTTTATCGCATATTTTGCATTTGAAACCTCAAACATTTTCTAGCCTCTAGATTTTCTTGGGCTTACCCCATCCCTAAAGTGACCTGTTTTCCTTTCCTGGGTGATTAGTGGGGCTTTGGATTGTGGGAATAGGTAATGAGTAATTTTATAATTATTTAGTAATTGTTGTGTTTTTCAGTACAATCAATAGCACCTTTATTTTAATATGCATGTCTTACTATCTATTTGTTGCCAAGATTTCTCTATTAACATTACAATACAAAGTAAAGAAAAAAGACTTTCTGTGGTAAGTAGCAAGCTATATTACATTTACATTTTAGTTGCTTAGCAGACACTTTTATCTGAAGCAACTTACAGTTTTCAGTTTCAACATTCATCCAATTATACAGCTGGATATTTCATTGAAGCAATTCAGGTACCTTGCTTAAGGACACAACAGTTGGGCTGAGACTTGAAATAGCAACCTTTTGTTTACAGGCCTGTTACTTTAACCACTACACAACCAGCCCCTCATACTACCCACAGTTAATCCCATCATAGCGGGATAATTACATAAACTGTGTATGTTAAAAACTACCTAAAATGTCCATCATATTTTTGTCTGGATTAACAATGTGATTAAAGCCAAATGGTCTCAGCGATGGCCAAAGATATTACCGATTAGATTTGTTTAAAATTTTGAATTGAAGTGCTGACAAAAACCTGCCTGCCTAAAAAAGCGGGTGTAATGGGACTAAATATCTTTACTAGAGATTAAGTCAAACTAAAACTAGAAAAAAACTAAACTTAACGAACAAACGCGGTCCGAAACAGAATTATAATATGGAATCCAAACTAAAACAGTAATACAACCTAAATAAAAAACACAACTATAATAACTTCGATACATCCATCTAGTACTGGGTCAGCCCCCCCTTTGCCTCTAGAACAGCCTGAATTATTTGAGGCATGGATTCTGCAAGGTGTCGTAAACATTCCACAGGGACGTTGGTCTATGCTGATGGGATGGCATCACGCAGATGCTGCAGATTGGACTACAGTGCATTCATGCTGCAAATAGCCCTTTCTATCTCACTCCAAAAATGTTCAACTGTAAGTAAATTGTACTGGCTGTCGTGTTCCTGGAATCATTCTAAGAGAATACAATGGCACATTATCCTGCTGGAAATGTCCAAAGGTAAACTGTAGCCATGAAGGGATGCATCTGGTCAGCAATAATGTCCAATGTTGTTCAATTTGTGTCAAAAAGACCTAACATGCGCCAGGAAAACATTCCTCACATCAAAGTGTCCTACTTCTGTATGCAAGGGAAATGGCACTGCAGCTTTCTTCAAGTTATGTCATTAATTCAGTGATTTTCTTTTTTCTGTTCCTTAAGATATCGTGTTTCCATTTTGTGTATCCCTGTTAGTTGTGAATTCAATCCTGGGTTTGTCATCTACAGATTTATTTTTTAAATTATCTAACAAATTGTTTTCTCAAACAATTGTACACCAAATTGTGTGTGTATATTTGTAGGTGTGATACATATCACTGCCCCGTCTATAAAATTTTGTATTGAATGCATAAACAGTATGTACTCAATACATACTTTTAGAATTTAGAAAAAAATGATCTATAATTTTGGTGAGATACTTTAATCAGCATTGTGATTCTGAGGTTAAAATAAAAATCTGCGGATCAACGCAGTTGCTGCGCATGTTTTGTAAACCTAAAATCCAGGCTTCCTATCATTATTGACGTAAAATTGGGCGTGTTCCTTAGTCAATGAAAGCTCAACGCATTTAAATTTAATTGGTCCAGAGTGTACATGTGATGTAGTTGCGCCAAAAAGAATGAAACGCGTTGAGTTTTTGCTGAATAAAAAAAATCCCAACCCGCGACTGCAGGCTCTCATAATGATTACGTTTAGTCGCGGGGTTCTTTGCTGTTGTTGCCAGCTGTTTGCTAAAGAAACAGACGGAGATTGGAAGATTGCTAGCTATGTATTTTTCATAAATGGGAATAACCCTAAAATACCACCTAATGCAAAAACACTACTCATACGCTCGTCACGGAACTATGAGCTAAAAGACGTAAACTACGTGGCTAACATTCTGGGTACACTGGTGATATATAAATTATATAACAAGGCAGGACTATACATATAATCTGAAGTGGTTTTATGATTGAAGGGAAGTCCGTTTAATTCGCAAGTTTTACTCTTCTTCAGCGAAGTTAACAGAACATTTGCTTCTGTAAGTATGAATGATTACCGCAGTGTTATTTTATTTATACATTTGCTTATTAAATTAAATGTTTCAGCTATCGCGAAAAAAAAAAAAAAAACAATGATACCGGTAACGGAAATTGCACGGAAATGAACAAACCACTATGCCAATCGCTATGTTATGTTATGACACATAGTTTGACTGACTCATAGACTCTTTTATGTATATGTCTAAATAAAGGAATTAAGCAGCTGACCACAACTGCTTTTCTAAGCTAGATTTGAAGGTAGTCAAATAATAAATTAAATTAATTCATTCTTATCTAATTGTCCTACATACTAATCTGTTATGAAACACAAACTACACCATTTCCATTTTAAACGAAAGTGAGTTATGTTGATCTTTCAACATATCCAAAGTTAATAGTCCGCTAATTTCGAAAGAAAGTTGACATGATTGATTTGTTCTTGGCCTCTAGTATAAAAGTTACCTATCAACAATCCTTATCTGGTAGCAATGTAGTGGGTATTTGCGACAGAGGGGCCCTGGAGTCACAACCTGATACGAGCAAAGGTCACAGATTTACCGTTACTTTAGGGGTTAGTGCCTTTGTGATAGTGGGCTGGTTGTTCCATAACACGTTTTGTATTATGCTGTTGCTACAATAAGTATGTAAAAATAAATTATATTCATGTGGCTTTCTTATTTCAAGCATGATTTCAACCTGTTTTATCACTTGGTTTATATGTTCTAATGAGTAAGTAATAAAGAGCTAAATATTTGAAAATGTTTTTTCCATAAAATCTAAATAAATGGGCTGGTATTCAGTAATGGTCTGTTCAACAATGAAAATGAAATGTCAATGAAAGTCATCATTGTGCCACTGCGCAGGTGTGGTGTTCGGCTTACGCTGCAGCAGGATGAATGTGGGTACGGCGCACAGCGAGGTGAACCCCAACACACGTGTGATGAACAGCAGGGGTATCTGGCTGTCCTATGTGCTGGGCATTGGGCTGCTGCATGTGATCCTGCTCAGTATCCCATTTGTTAGTGTGCCTGTGGTCTGGACCCTCACCAACCTTATCCACAACATGGTGAGTGAGGCCCAACGCTGTTAGCAGAGACCGGGGGCTAAGTGCTGTACAAAGCTATGCACTGAATGTACAAAAAATAACTGAGCGTCAGCTAAAACATTACATGCTAACAATATTGCTAGCATGGCTCAGCAGGTTAATGATAAGGTTAGCCCTTTAGGTTGAGGTTTGCTAAGTTTTGAAGCCGCGTACTTGCTACCTATTTATCCAGTAAAAGTAAACGAATCTGCAGAGTAGTTTTTTTTTTTGTTAAGTGTAGAACATGAAAATGAATGAATACAGCTCCTTGCCTTGGCCTTAATGCTAAGTTCAAAGTGTTTAAAGATGTTTATTTTCGTTAACCTTGGTGGCAGCTTGATAACCCCACAGCTTACCATGTCAGCCTCCAGCTGGGTCTTGTCCAAAAAGGCTCAAATTCTTCTAGTTGTTTCATCTTAGCCTGTCAGCTAGTTGTAGCGGAGGAATGTCTGCTTTGGCACTTTTAAATGGTGAGTGTTATGTTTCTTTTGCAGTGCATGTACATTTTCCTGCACACAGTCAAAGGGACACCCTTTGAGACTCCGGACCAAGGCAAGGCGCGTCTCCTCACACATTGGGAGCAGATGGACTATGGTGTACAGTTCACCGCCTCTCGCAAATTCCTCACCATCACACCTATCATCTTGTGAGTAATGGACCCGATTACCCATCATCATATATAAGTGTATACAACAGGCCTCTTTTCCTCCTCCTTACACTTATTGTTATGTTTAAGGGCCCTTTGCTCCCCTCCATATACACCCATCAATCTATAATTGACCCTATACCTGTCTGTGTCCATGTAAAACTTTGTAAGGAACAGAATCTACCTTCTGTGTCCGCATCTGCATTGTCTGCCTATCCAGAAAAATAAAAGGTCTGTGGGGGGGAAATGAATAAATCAATATTCAGGAAAATTGTCAACCCAAAGTATTTATGTTTATCTGGAAAAATCTGATGTTGATAGGTGATAGACATTCACCACTTGCCTGTGGCAGACTGTAACTCAGGACTGTTGCGGATAAGCACCCTGTTTTAGAAACACTAATACCTGTATTTTTGCCACTTCTAGTAACTTGCTGAGTTTAATAACTTACTATGATAAAAGTGAACAAACAAATATTGCAATGTCCGCGATCATTGTCACTGTTAAATAAGTGAGTGGCGTTGAAACATAGGATTCGTCTCACCGGATGTCACTAAACACGTTAGTTGCCACTTGACAAAGCACGCTCCGGAATCAAGAGAAGATGGATCATTTCCCCGTGATTGCAAAATGTTTGCACAATGAATCTGTAATCCTCTACTAGCTGGAGCACCATCATTTTCCTTCTGTCTTTCTTTGACCAGGTATTTCCTAACAAGCTTCTACACAAAGTACGACCGAGTCCACTTTGTAATCAACACGGTCTCCCTCCTGACAGTACTCATTCCCAAGCTTCCCCAGCTGCATGGGGTCAGGATCTTTGGGATCAACAAATACTAATGTTGCAAAGTAGGATCTCTTTTTCTCTTCCCTTCTCTCTGGTTTATTGCTCCACCTGTCTTGGACCATGAATCCAGAAAGTTACTCCTGTTTTGCCCCCTAGCCTGGAAGGTCCCAAGTTATCACTGTTTTCTAGACCTCGGTGTTAGACCCCTTTATAAAAGCACCATGGATTCAAGTTCGGAGAGCGCACAGGAGAAAGACTTTAGATGATGATGGTTTGTTGAGATTTGTTTCTTATTTTTTGTATTATTTTGATGTTATTTATTTGTGTTTTGATTTTAAGAGCTAATTGTTTTAAAGACCTTGAAACCCAGTGATGTGTGGAAGACCGAAGTCATATGGGTCTGGTAGGGAAAAAGAATGAAAAGTCTAATGTGAAATTAATTGACAGTGAATACAGATAGCCTGCTCTTCATGAGCACCAGAGATCTTTGTCTGTTTCCCCATTGACATCTTTAGTATATGTGGTTCAGCTTCTTCTTAGACCAAGCATTTGACTTGCTTTGGCTTTGTGTGAGATAAATTGAGTAATACTGGGGTTGTCTGTTTCTGAGAACTTTTCGCACAATATCTGATACAGGGTAAACATTTTCTCGTTTTAAATTTACTAAACCTCAGCAGTATTAAGATGCTAGGTACTATCAGTATCTATTAGGTACTAACCTCTTTCCTGTGATGGGGAGATAAGGCCCTGTGGGGTCAGAAATCACTTTATCAGCCAGACTGTTAAATATTATATTAAGTTGCTCATCAAAGAAAGCATGTTAATGTGACAAATTTAGGTTTTTAAAATGGGAAGCTCACCATTGCTTCTAATTCAGTCCTCTGCAAACTAAATGCTTGTGTTTGCTACAGCTAGAGTGCCATTCCCACAATGTGCATCAGTAGGAATTTTTGTATTTATTGTGTAATAAAGCCTTAAATCATTAAACCTAGAGCCACTAGTGGTAGCATACATATATAGATGGCTAGGGGGTTGTTCGAATCTGGACTGAAGGTGTTGCATAAGGGACGCTGGAATCCAGAAAGTCTTTGATTAAAAACAGAATGTATTCTACAGAGCATTCACTCTCGTAAGTATAGGAAATGAGGCACTGATTGTAGAATGTAAGAAATTAGATGTTGGATTATGACTGGAATGCAGGTTGTGGGAGGAGTCGGGCTCCCCACCAGTGGTGGGGATGGGTAAAGCTTTCACTTGAAGCTCATGAAGCCTGTGTTGACACATTTTTAACAGGTTTTTAATTCACAATTTCAATGTACCCTTGAACTGAGTCGTATTTTTGAAAGGTGTTATTTAAGTATCACAAAAAACAAAATGTGAGTGCTTTGTGAGTACAGTATATTTTCTGAAAGGAATAGTTACTTTGTTTTACCAGGACATGCCTTCAATTTCTCTCTCAATAGGTGGTGTACTTTATATTTATATTTGTATTGACTTATACATACTTCTCTGTACCGATGATGGGTATTTGTATGTAAACATCTGGTACTCATAAATCAGGTACTTATACTTTTAATAGGCTACTTAACATTTTCAGGTTTTTTTTTATTATTGGTACAGTGGTACAAAAATTATCCAAGTAAGGGTTGTTGAATATAAAAACTTGTTAAAGGTGCAAGGGCTTTGAGTCTCAGCTGTTCCCCATTACCTGTCTCTGGTTTCTGTATTTCTGTTTGCTCCACCCTTACAGCTGAGTCCAAGCTCCTTGGATACCTAAGCAGCCCTGCCTCAATAATTATCCCAGAGACCAGAATGAAATAAAGGCTTAGAGAGCTAGTGGTGCACTTAAACCTTCAGGACTTGAAAATTAATATGAATCTAGGCAACGTAACTGTGTGCAGGGCTTATCAAGCATGAGCTTTTTTATTCACTCTAGAGTGAAGTGACAAATGTTATGTTTTATTATTTCTTATTTTTTATGAGGCAAACGATGACAAGAGGGCTACCTAATATTTCAGTGTTTTTATATATATATTTCTATGTGTATGTATATATTTAAGGTTTTTTTTTTTATCGTATGGTAGTTGTGGTTAGTTGTCATCTCTTAGATATTAGATTTATATTTATATATGTATTATATATGTATTTTCTTTTATGTTTTTAATGGTCCATTAAACACTGTGCTTTGTAGAAAAATGAACAATCAAGGGATACTATTTTAATAATGGATTTATGGAAGGAAAGCATAATAAATTAGCCTATATGATGAATTATTTATACTAACTTGATTTTCAAGTCAAGTGTAACCAGTGTGAAACATTATATATTTTACTTTGTACAACAAACAAAGCAAATCCCTAATTTTTGCCTGGTCTATCCCAAATATAGTTGTTATCCCATTTTGGCTTTGTCCTGTCAGAGAAGTTATCGGAGCCTGCTACTTCAACAGATTAAAGTACTTTGGGTAGTGTCATGTTTGAAGGCTCGAATGGTGGCAAATATAAAAGATGAGGGAAATGTCTGACTGTGTGCAACCTGCTTTCGCTGTGCTTTTTAGATTCCTCACTTTGGGCAGGAATTGGAACGTGCCCACCATTGATGGGTAATTGCGTTGAATAATCCCAAAAAGGGAATATTTAAAAAAAAATATTTAATAGTCTCTGTTGTTTGTCGAAGATTACACAGAAGAGTAGTTTGGATCAGTGGTCAATATAATTTACAATCTAGCAGACACTTTTATCCAAAGATAAACACACACAACTTACAATTAATATATTCATGGAGTTTTACAACTAGGTAATTACTGTAAATTCAGGTTAAGTACCTTACTCAAGGACACATCAGCTAGGGTGGGATTTGAACCAGCAACCTTTCAGTAACAAGTCTGTCACCAAGTCTAAGTAAAAATAGTGATGACCTCCAGGTTGTCGATCAATCCCTTTTGAACTTTTCAAGGAGGGGAACAAAATGTAGTGTAGGGAGACTTCTCAGGGGCTGAGCTCATAATGTCCAGAATACCATCACATTACAAAATAAACACATTTAGGGTATTCATCCTAAATTGAATCCTAAATAGGGTATTCAAGCTGCGAGTCTTTCAAATTCATCTCTACCAACTTTGCACACCAGCTTGAAGCAATTTTTGCCCATTCTTTTTAGGTAAACCTTCCACTTCTTAATGATCGACTTGACTGTGTTTGAAAGGGAATTTAGTTGTAGCTTTTTACAGCTGTATTCCTGGGTTTATTAAAGCTTTTTTTTCTGTCTTCATAATTTCGTCTTTGATAGATTTACCAAGTGAGGTATTGTACCATAGATAGTTGCATGTATTCTGAAAGCAAATAAAATAATTTTGCTGCATTTAGCATGCAATCAACTAATTAATTTGTCATCAGAATTGTTTTAACAAGAGTAATTTAGGTTTGCCAAAGCAAAGGGGTTAAATACTTATGCAATGCAGGTGTCTCAGTGTAATTTTATTTCAGTTAATTACTTATTTCCCATAAATTTGTATTTTTTTTTAAATTAGGTTGTGTAGATCATATATTTGATCTATCAATTTATATTTAGCTTTCATGATGGCAGGCTCTGAGGGAACAAAATGTGAACTGCAAGAGGGTGAGTACGTATCCAAAGCCGTGTAAGTAGTAGTTTATTTAGTAATTATTTGTTTTGTCTCCAGTTTTATTCAAATTCCTCATCTGACTATACACTTGTACTTCTAATTCGAAATCGGAATATGATGCGTCATGGCCACTTTGAGATTGCATATCCTGTGGATATTGCTGTCAGTTGTCTATTACCTGTGCATTTTGTCTGTCGTTTGAACTTCTGATGATATTGAGTTGTGTGCATGACTTGTGAATATTGTGGTTGAATATTTCCAATCCTTGCATTATAATATTTAACCCCAGCCCATAACTATGACTGATCCCAACTAGGGGGGGGGGGGAAATCGATGGAACTTAAGAGCAGAGCTGGCAGTACTTGCACTGCTTGCAAACTTTTACATTTGTGATAGCGACTTTATTTAGAATAAAATCTTTATTTCAAGGACTTAACGGTCCTATTAGGCTGCTGAGCCTTTTTATCTAATCTTTAAACTTTGTTTATTTGGATTTAATTTTATATTTGTCTTTATCTCATTTTAAATATACGCCTCACTGTGGTTCCAGCTTAGGTGGATGTTTAGGTGGTGTAGAACTTGGTCATGGTCATGAGTTTTTCTTCGGGGTAACCGTATTCATTACCATTCATTCATGTAAATTAATTTTTAAATGTCTTTTTTAAAAACTGTTAAAGAACAACTGACATTTAGTGTTATTCATAAATCATTGTCATATGAAATTGACTACCTATTCTAATGAATAAGTGAATTCTGAGACGTACTACAAGTCCAGTAGATGGTAAACAAGATAAAAAATATATTA
>JAOYSI010000014.1:627940-659508 GCA_025775065.1 Hiodon alosoides | reverse complement strand
TTTGGCCCACTCCTCCATATAGATCTTCTCCAGATCCTTCGGGTTTCTGGGCTGTCGCTGGGCAATACGGACTTTCAGTCATGTTACTAACGAGCTGCGAGCATGACTTGGAATGGAACTACATACTCTATGAACCCCTCTTTCCATTCTCCACCGAAAATGCTTAAAATTATTGTTGCAGAATTACATAACTTTAGTACTTTTAAACTTGTGATAACTGTTGTAAATAAATTGTGTTAACTTTTTCGAAATAGTGTTCATCTCTGTTTTTTTAAAATAATATTGATATTTGAAGAGTAAGTTAGCTAACCAGCCCTGTTTCATTTAGCTAGCCTTTTCCTTAGAAGGATGGTGGAATGTTAGTTCTGTTGCCACCTCTTCTGTTCACCTATCAAATTCTCAGTGTGTCAAGCTTTAGTGTGGATAAAATTGGGTTAACAATTGTTTCCCAACGTTCTGACTTTACTTTTCTGTGCACCAGATTTAGAACTCATGCTCTGACATCATGCCAGCTGTTCCGAAAGCTTGTCAAACTGTGAGTCTGTGACGTTTTATTCCCTTGGCATGCAGTTGGAGCATACCATTTATTATTTAGGGGTTTGGTCCGTAGGTATCTGCCAATTTAATTAAGAGAAAATTGATTCTTTCAATTTTTTTCTATAATTCTACATTATTAGTTCAAATGAAGACACCTGTTGGACATTGGGACAGAGAGGCCAGAGTCGGAGTGTACTCTGGGTGGGGTATCACAACATGAGGTCTCTCCTAGTTTGAATGTTCCACAGGGGTGTCAGTGTACAGCAGCGCCATAACATCAAAGAACTTCCCAGCTAATCACATCTTCCTCAGCCCTCGCTTTGCATGTGGGCACAATGACTCCCTTTCTCCCGGTTGCCGTGTCTGGTATTTCCTCCTCTGCGGCAGTTTTGCACTGATTAGAGGAAATGTATTTAATGGGTTTGATTCAGTGTCTCAAGAGACGTCTAAATGGGTGCATCCTACAACCTGAGTGGAGAGAGCAATGATTTGCATTAATAGAAAAACAATGCCAATTGATGCTTAAAGTGGAGGAACACGGAAAGGCTCTAAGTGTGCCCCAATATATGAATACATAAGCTTAGCCTCTCTCTTCATATTATTTTACTGCCACACAATATTTTAATTCTCGATTTGTTGACTCTTTGCTGAATTTCAGGAGTGTAAGGCACATTACATGTGGCCACTCCGAGGTAATGGGAAGCTAGATATTCACCCTTGAGCAGTTGTTTTCAACTGTTGTTCAAGCCTGAGCTGGATCCAGAATGGGTAGAAGAGGACCCCCTATACCAGAAACAGCTAGAGCCTTAAATCTGTAATACAATTGTAAGTTGTGGCTAGTCAAATTGTTCTACTTTGTGCTTGCGGGCTAGTGTAGCTGACGCCGGGTACATGGTAACTTCACTAGTCAATTTGGTATCTGTCCATTTCAGAAACCCAAGATTTCAATGCCTTTTCTATCTATAATATCTGACATCAACAACTGCAATATTTATTTGAATAGCTTGGATACATTGACTGCTATATCAATAGAACTTGAAAACAGATATACCTATAGCTATAAAGCTACAACTATTGTTTTATTACTGAAAGCAAACAATGTTTTTCTTCAAAGGAAGCGCTTGCTCAGAAGCTACATCATTAGCCAGATTTCCACAGTCATACCTCCCAGCCCACGCCTGGGACATTGTATTTCCACCCGTTTTTAGGTGCTATAAAAGCCATAGCCCAGCAAGCCATCTGGCAGGCGAAAATGCCATGCCTAGGGTCAGCCCCAAGCACCACCTCCATTCTCAGGATTCTCACATCCCCATAACAAGAAAGAAATTATCTTTGGTTCGGTCTCCGAGGGTGAAATATGAGTTCAGCCTCTCACTAGCTGCAAGCTTCTTTGCGATGTGACAACAATGTAATGCAGATAACAACTGGCCTACAGCTTTTCCATCTCAGCAGAGACTTTTAGGCCTGTTGGCAGATGCATACCTTCCCCTCTTATGCATGTTCCTAACCCTTTGTTGATCCGCAACGACTAGGTCACAGTTCCAATGAGCGCTCTCTTAGTGGAAAAAAAAAAAAACACGACTTACGCCTCCATGTATGGCTGGCCATGGTTTCGAGACTTGGTATGGGTGGTGTGTGGAATGCATAGGGTGTACAGGGTGTATTTTAATCTCTGTGGCGCAGGCTGCAGGATGTGTTTCTGAACCATATGGACAATTTGGCAGTGCTGTCATATGACATCCACCAGGGTGGCCTGAGGTCACCCAGACTTTAGCGCCTTGTCACCAAGATCCTGCTCTGGTTGCAGGTGCATCTCCTATCACTCTGGGCAGTTTACCTGCTCGGGATGATAAATGCAACTGCTGATCTTTTATCGAGAACTTCTGGACAGCACAAAAATTAGTCTCCATCCTCAGATTCGAATTTTGGAATGGCACAGATCAATCTGTTTGCTTCCCAGGAGATTTAGACACTGCCCCTTGTGGTTCTCCATAAAAAGAGACACAGTGTCTGGGTTTGAATGCGGTTTGTTAGCCGACAGGTCTCCTGTGTGCATTCCCACTGGTGGCAACGCTCCTGCTTTGCCTGGAAAAGATCCCACAATATTTACATACTTCATATGGAAGGTCAACAGTTACTTTTATGCCTACTTTTATTACTTTTATTATCTAAGATGGTGTCATCGTTTCATGTGAATCAGTCAGTGGATCTGGAATGGAGAGCTTACGCCAGACAGAAAAGCTATTTATCTGTTGCGGATCTCAGTCATCATGCCAGGACCTTTCCAAGCAGTGAATATGGCACACTGAGATGATAAAGATGGCGTATCAGCTTAGCAAGCGGCTTCTGCCTAAGAAGATCACTGGGCATTCTACAAGAGGGAACTGGGGAAAATGTTCCAGAGTGTATAATTCGCGGACATCTGCACAGGACCCTGGAAGGAGATACTTACCTTCAATTGAAAATGAATTGCTTAATCTATTTCCAAAAAAAGAAAATAACCCATGCACACGGTACTTATTTAATCTTGATTGATAGTACAATAACACATTTCTATGAATAAACCGCAACTGTCCATGTGACACTGACACAAAAGCACATTCTGTCAAACAGTAAATAGTTGTTATGAGTATCCCTTGGGAGTAAATGAGGCACATGATTACATGTTCCAAACGTGATTAGGCCCAGAGGTCAGGGATGAGGCAGTAAAATGTGAATGTCTGTAATTAGGTGAATTTCTACAAAGTGCATGCATTTGTACTTTCTCATAAGTTTTCTATGACCAGGTCACCCTAACAAAAGGTATCTTTCCACTAAAAGAGGCTAGAGCACCCTGATTTAGATTGATTTGATGATTTTGATTGTGATAAAATACAAATCTCTATGTATTTGTGCATTTACAGTTAGCTAAACTGCTTAAGGGCACTGAACTGAACTGATCTGAACTAAATTGAAGGAGCACTGAAGCAGTCTTTGTTTGCGTTTTCCTGGAAAAAAAGTTCTCCTAAAGACATGATGAGACATTTTTAATTAAAAAATCTTCCTTCTGGACGATTTTAGAAGTGCGTTGGATGCACTAATATGAGAGGTAGTAGCAACAACGTTGACGTTGTGTTCATGAAACACTTCCTTCAAAATGCTTCCCTGTCTCTCAGAATTGCGTCTGCCTCCAAAGGTTGCAACATTTAGGTTGCATTACTTGGGTTGCAATCTGAGGGGGAACACACGGCGCAGGTTTTCCGACTCAATGGGAAATGTGTGGACCAAGAGGTCGTCCATATAGACAATGTAGGCGGCTTGCAGGACCGATGCAAGCAGCAGGTACATCAGATTTTTCGAAAGTGGCCAGGGCACAGCCTGAATCAATCAATGAATAGTGGCAAAGAAAAACTCCCTACGCTGGCAGGAAGAAACCTTGAGAGGAACCCGACTTAATGGGAAAGCCCATCCTCCGCTGGCTGGCACTAGGAGCTGAATTAAAGAATCTAATGTCCATAGTGTGTGATGCCCTCCAGTAGAGGAGTTCCAAAACATTGTAATATCCGGAGGAGAGGGGTGGGGGCCCAGATGGCTGGAGTCCAGTCTAAAGGTCCACTGGTTGCTGTGGTGAAAATGATGCAGTCCTGCAGGATGCCTCACGTGATAGCTCGATAGATAAAGATAGCACATTGTTAATGCTTTCCTATAGAAGCAAGAAGATCTCAAGTTAAGTAATTTGAAAATTTTAAAAGTGAGTGGAAACTTTGTGAGTGGTCACAGCTACATATATCTATGGCAGCATAGAAAGAGGGTGAGTACCGGAAACAGCACATGGCCATGAAGGTGGTCCAAACCCATCCCGCCCAACCAAAGGAAGAACCCAGCCAACTAGGGGGGAACCACCAATGATGGTGCAACAACAAGAATGGTTCTTATCACCAAAAATTTCTTATAGCCACCGTCCCTTCACTGTCACAGTCTCCCTATTGACTATATTCAAGTTTAAATAGATACGTTTTTAATCTAGCTTTAAATATTGAGACTGTGTCTGATTCCCTCACAAACTTTGGGGGGGGGGGGGGGTATTCCATGGTTGTGGAGCTCTGTATGCAAATTCTCTTCCCCTATACTTTGTTTTAGTTATTCTTGGTACACATGGATTTCCAGCTTCTTGTGAGTGAA
This sequence comes from Hiodon alosoides, assembly GCA_025775065.1. NCBI lineage: Eukaryota > Metazoa > Chordata > Actinopteri > Hiodontiformes > Hiodontidae > Hiodon > Hiodon alosoides. Next base: position 654,810 of record JAOYSI010000014.1, on the reverse strand, counting down.
GTAATCTAAATGGGACATATGGGACTATAACGTCTATTAGATACGAGGATGCTAGCCCATTAAAAGACTTAATCGTGAATATAATTAACTTAAAATTAGCCCACTGCCTTATTTGCAACCAAAGTAATGAAGCCAATACTAGCCTGATATGATCATATTTCTTAGGTCTAGTCAGGATCCTAGCAGGTGCATTCTGAACAACTTGTAATGGATTTGTTGCTGTATTTGAGCCACCTGATAATAAAGTGTTATAATAATTAAGTCTGGATGTAACGAAAAACATGGATGATTTAGTCTGCATCCTGTTCACCTAAAAATCTAATCTTGGCAATATTTCTCAGGTGGTAGAATGCTAATCTAGCGATATCTGTAGTATGATGTTCAAAAGAAAGATTGTAACCCCAAGATCTTTAATAAATACACTCTGATCTATCACCTTTCCATCTAGGTCCAGCCCACAGTCATTAAACCTTGTGCGTTGACCTTTTGGGCCCAAGATGATCAATTCTGTTTTGTCAGAATTCAACAATAGGAAATTAGCAGACATCCACTCGCTTACATCTTCCAACCAAAGCTCTAATCTAGCCATTACCCTGAGTCTGTCTGAAGCATATTGTTGGGAGCTGGCTTTTAATTGAATTTTGATTGTTTAATAGAGAGTCATGTGGCTTGGCCCTGGCTTTGCATTTGACAGCCTGTTTGTATTGGACACAGCTGCTGGACTCCTGCCAGAGTGGCAGTATAATAGACGACTTATCAGTACATCTGGGCAGTAATGAGCACATTCAAATACCAGGGCAGAAGCGATTTGCATTGATGGTTTTGTAAACGATGCTGTTCCAAAAGTCTACAGGAAAAATTATTTACTGGTGGCTTTGCTGTTTTTCAGATCTGACTCTTATTTTTTATCTTCTCCTTGCCCGCCTGTTTGACAGCCTTTTAAAGAACTGGCCAGCCAGCTGACTTTTTTCTGGCCAATGGTACAAAGAGAGGGACACAAGTCAGAAGCCTTATGCTTCATCCACCCCCACAAATATGACCTTCGCTGCCTTTCTTCAGTGGCCAAGCGCTCCCAGGCGGCTTCCTGTAACCCGCCCCATTGCCGGGGGTCAGGCCCGGTCAGGGGAGAAGTTACAGGCTATGGCGACCGGCAACAAGCTAATCTTGGAGAGTAGTCTACAAAGGTGCTTAACACATAAACCTTTTTACGGTCGGCTACCAAACCATGGCCTTAGATCTGGCTGATCTCTCCATGTCTCCCCTGCCGCTGACCCTTTGTGCATCACTTCAGAGGTTAAAATTATTAGTCGTTAGCCTGTTAGTTTGACTTCTTGCCTGCAGCCTTATGTGCACCTGATCATTTGTGGTGCCAAGAAAGTGACATCCCTGTATTGTCTGCAGAGCCTGCAGTGTGCTAAATGAGCAATGGTTGTAGATGGGTCGGAATTTGTCGTGTCTCGTAGCAGAGCCCATGATGCTGGGATTGTTCACACACCACATTAATGTACATTAACTCAACACACAAAAAACACTGGGCTGACCAAGCAAGTGTGACGCCGCTGCGACACCTTTACTCCCCTAGATGCTTTATACTCGCAATCAAGACTCAATCTGGCTGCATGAGATCAAAGTTGCATGTAAATTTATTTGTGTAACGCCACCTTAACTCCTGGACACCTACTGTTGGATCTTATTCCCTGACCTGCTTTTGCCTTGGCGCCTCATCCCTTTAGGCTTACTAGCAGTAGCTCTGAAATTAAATTAGTTACTATAATTTATTATTATTTTTTTTTTTATAAAGTGCTTCTTTGTTTCAATATCTCCCTGACTGGTATTCAACAAAGATTGCAAAGGGACGTAATTCAGATGCTGGATTTATGAGGAAACGTTGCATTCCCTGTGTCTCTGTAGAAAAAGGACAATATAGGATCAGGACAGCAATATTATCTGGCAATCTTCAAATTATTTGATGCATATTTACTGAATCTAGAACTTGTTACTGTGTTCACTTTTCCTATAATATCATAAGTTCTTAAACAATGCAACATCGTCTACAAATTGCTGTTATCATTGCAAGTAAAGTAACGGTGTTTTTGTCATATGGGTTTCATATGTAGAATCTGCTGCCTCCCCTCAACAAACTCTTTTTCTTTGAGCGGCACACTGCAAACATGCGCTGCCCATTGCTAGTCCCCCCCCCCACATTCCCACTCTCCCACAGAAAACTGACTTGAACGTGTTTTGCACATGATATATATATATATAATTTGACTTGCCTTGATTTGGTCCCAGCCTTAATCCTTGATTTATTTGATAAATAGTTTTGTATCCCATGTATAACGTTGATCCATATGATGTCTTGAGGAACTCATTAATCAGTTACATTTTTTATTTTTTATAAAAAAAAAAAAAAAAAAAAAGTGTGGCTGGTAAAAAATGAGGAAATTCCACGCCCTGCAGCTGTCAAAAGGCCCTTCGACTTATGGGTCACTGGAGCCGTCTGAGAGAGTAGCCAGTTTCCAGGCCACAGTCTTGCTCTTCACACTGTGATATGTTCTGCAAAACGCTCTTGCCAAAATTAAAATTAAAATTTTCTGATCGTTATTTCAATTGTCCGGGATTTCTACCGTCAATTGGTTGTAACTTGTACTTGAAACGTTAGGCTGAAGGCTTTTCCAGATGACAAGAATGAGTGCCCAATCAAAAACAAATCTGCTCTGTCCACACCATGTCTATTTACTCTGCTCCTAGGGGTAAGATAGATATCAGATATCAGAACACAGAATCGAAAAGTCCAGAGGGCACTGTGCAGGTCTTTCCTGGTCCTCCCCAGCCATGCTGTGGGAGAACCTAGCATGTGGACAGTGGACAGTGGATCTAGCAAAATGATTACATAGATGCAAATCTGAGGCCCTTGATGCAATGTTGGGGTAGCGTTGGGTCATGATCTTTGCTTCTTTACTCTCCTCCCTGAGGACCTTCCAACCCAGGGAGTTAATGTCAGAAAACAAACACCATTACTCCTCCACTCATCTTGTTACCAATTAGGCCCCCCTTTTTCTCTTTACACTTGAAAGCGGAGTGGGGGGTGAGCTGTTCCATGCTTGATTTGCTGTACACGTGTTGTTCTGGTGATTAAACTCTGAATCAATGTCTATTCATTAGGACTATACATAGGACTGGCTGGCTGGGCGTGTGCGGTCTGTCTCACCACAAGCCTCTTGGGAATCATAGTTCATTTCCCAACAGCCCTTTCCATGCTTCGAAACAGAACCCACTGACAAAAAAACAATGGAGCCGCTTGTACTGTAGTTGGGCTAACATTTAATGATTTAATGATGATTTGGACTACATCTCTATTTCAGACACTCAAGTGCAGCGTGCTAAAAGATGAATGTATACACACAAATTCATAGGGTCAAATTTGCGTTCATTAGCAGCTAAGAACAGAATCATAAATGTACGTGTTTACCTATGTATAAATAAACAAACCCAAACAGCAAAACGTGCTCAGATACTCAACTCTAACCAGGGCCATTTATAATGCATACTTACTGTATGCATGATCACACATATCACACAAAGTTATTATACACACAGCACATGCACACAAAATAATTAACTCAATCACATTAAGTGTTATTTCTCTCCAGTGCCTTTTTAAAATGTGTTTATCTGTTTCTCATATCCCCTGTCACATTGCTCTGTGTAATGGGGGAACCTACTTGTAAACAGCCCATAGAGGGCCTGAGAAAGGAATGATAGGGTGATGGGGGCTAGGAAAGGCTCGGGAGAGGGGAGTAATAATCAAATCCAGGACCACACAGGCGCCTTGGATCGGTCTGCTCCACTTTAAGCCTGTGCCAAGAAAATCACCTTCCACCGGCGCCACCTGCCAAACCCGCCACCTTCTCCCCTTACACTGCACGCAGTATCTGCTCCTGAGGGGAAGGTAGCTCCACTCTGCAGACCTTGTTATTGTGAGACGACAGTGGCTGACAGCTGAGAAAGGCAATGGGTGTTTTTTCTTCCATACATTCGGTACATTCGGCTTTCATTTATTGCTCATTATAGAGGTGGCCGAGATGAATTTAGTGCCCTTTCCATTTTGAGGTGAGGCTATCACTGGTGTTCTGAGTGGGATATTAGGTAAATAACAATAAGGGGTAAATGGTTCTGTTGAATAAAAAGTAAAGTTGGGTTAAACTGCATTCTGGAGGAACCTTCCTTATCCTCTTTCTTTTTTGAATAAAGAGGAAATGGAGGGGCCCGGGAGGGACAGCTTAGATAAAGATCTGGCAAAATACTAAATCTTCCCTGCTCAAAATTGGCAACATTGTTTTATAACATAGCAGTAGTGGAGGCAGCTGGAGAGGTGTACTACGAGTAAGGAAGTCTCTGCCCTGGAGCTCTGCCCAGCTAAACCTTGTGAACCCAACCCAATTTGTAAAGTTTTTTTTTTTTCGTTGTATGAATTTGCCTGTATTTATTTATATGATTTTATTTGCCTGGGTGTTTACGCACTTGGCCAGGGCATCGTTTGTTTTGTTTGCACAGCGGTCAACGCTTGGCTCTCTGCTGTGTTTGTACTTCAAGTTGTGGAACAATTGGCGGCGTTTCGTAGCGGTCCCCGAAAACTCAGAGGAGCTGCCCTGCTTCCTCCCCTCTCTCTCACTCTTTCTCTCTCTCTCTCTCTCTCTCTCTTTTTCTCTCGCTCTCTCTTTTTAAAAAAGGCCGTTCTCTATGAAAATGTTTTTTTTTTTGTTTTTTGTTTTTTTTCTGACCATGTGTGTGTTCGTCTGTGCGCAGTATTCTTTTCCTTACTTAATGAAGCAGGTGGTTTGGCTAAATTCTGAAATGTTTTAACAGCTCTGTGAAAAAGACCCTGGACCCTGCAAACTCCACTAATATTTGATGGATTCTTTCCGCATCACAAATGGCTGCAGTCTACTTATGTGGGGCATGTCTTCATAGAGTGATGGTTGAAATAGTTGAAAGACAGGAGGGGGCATGCTATAGCCTCGAGCAGAGACCCGGCAATTTAGTCTGCGATGGTGCCAGTTCAAGTCCAGGTGCCCTGCTTTTCCGGCTCAGCCGAGTGGATATCAAAGACGCTGCCCCAAACATTACATCACTGCCCTGCACACGAGCAAAATTAAACTCCCTTATGCCAGGGATTAACATTCTTTGTTTTCACAACCATGCTTGGTTTGGCAGCTCCATTCATAAAAGTACCTGGTGGCCTGAGTGCCTGCCAAGCCTCACCTACACCCCATTTACGCAGCTGTAAAACATTTATCTCAAAGACTCATTTGATTTAATAGCTGCATTCAGTCAACTGTCCAGGAAGGGAAAGCAGTTTGTTTTTGTCCCTGATTTTCATGGGTGCACACCCACAGCATCAAACTCTGGCACAAAAAAGAAGATGGGAAGCCAGGCCTCTATTTTTGAGTCAAATATTGATCCTGATCTTTGAAGACAAAAACAGAGAGAGTAGGTCTGAGTGGTCTGTGGAGAGGGAGAGCCTGACTAGCCTCTTAGCTTACAAATTCCACTAATTGCTGACCTTACTGCAGAGCTCCTCCTACTGCTAAGATCTATTCCTGTGCTCTTCACCTTTAAATGGTGTACGGAATTAGCTGTTTTTTAAGTAAAGATGGAAAACTGACAGGCCTCTAGGAAAAATTTGTGTAATAATGTGTCGTTCTAAAGAGCTCACTGAATTGGAGCGTGGTACTGCAATAGGATGCAACCATTGTAACAAGTCAGTTCGTGAAATTTCTTCCCTCCTAGATATTCCATGATCAACTGTTACTGGTATTATTGCAAAGTGTAAGTGTTTAGGAACCACAGCAACTCAGCCACAAAGTGGCAGACCACATAAAGTTACAGAGCGGGGTCACCGAGTGCTGAGGCGCATAGTGCGTAAAAGTTGCCAACGCTCTGCTGACTCAATAACTGCAGGGTTCCAAACCTCCTCTAGCATTAACATCAGCACAAAAACTGTGTGCCAGGAGCTTAATCGCATGGGTTTCCATGGTCGAGCAGCTGTATGCAAGCCTTACATCACCAAGCACAATGCCAAGCGTCGGATGGAGTAGTGTAAAGCACGCCGCCACTGGACTCTCACGCTTCTCTATCTGGCAGTCTGATGGACGAGTCTGGGTTTAGCGAATGCCAGGTGAACGTTTCCTGCCTGACTGCATTGTGACAACTGTAAAGTTTGGTGGAGGAGGGATAATGCTATGGGGTTGTTTTTCTGTGGTTGGCCTAGGCTCCTTAGTTCCAATGAAGGCAAATGTTTACGCCTCAGCTTACCAAGACATTTTGGAGAATTCTATGCTTCCAACTTTGTGGAAACAGTTTGGGGAAGGCCCTTTTCTGTTCCAGCTTGACTGTGCCGCAGTGCACGAAGCAAGGTCCATAAAGGCAGGGTTGGATGACTTTGGTGTGGAAGAACTTGACTGGCCCGCACAGAGCCCTGACCTCAACCCTATCGAACACCTTTGGGATGAACTAGAACAGGGATTGAAAGCCAGGCCCTCTCGTCCAACATCAGTATCTGACCTCACAAATGCTCTTCTGGAAGAATGGGAAAAAAAGCAGACACACTCCATAATCTTGCCTTCCCAGAAGAGTGGAAGCTGTAAGGGGGGCCCAACGCGATATTAATGCCTATGGATTTAGAATGGGATGTCATAAAAGCTCCTGTAGGTGTAATGTAAAGGTGTCCCAATACGTTTGTCCATATAGTGTATGTATGTGTATATATATATATATATATATATATATATATATATATATAAAGTACTGTGAAAAAGTCTTAGGCACATGAATATTCTTTCAAAAATTTATAATTTAAAGGACAATGATAAAAAAAAATAATTAAAAACAAACGGGAGGGAATATTTGTTGTGACCACCCTTTGTTTTTTAAACTGCATTAATTCTCTTAGGTACACTGTTGTGTGGTTTTAATAGACAATCGGCAGGTAGATTGTTTCCGAGCATTTTTTTTTTTTTAAGTATCTGGAGCTGCCCTGGCCAGTGTGGAGCACATTGGAGGGTTGTTTCTCCCCTCACCAATCTATTTTCCATCCCTACTTTCACACAACTTAGGCCCCCTTTTCAAATTGCCCATATTTTGTTTTTGTTTCTACCTCTGTTGGCTGCTGGATGACCAGCATGAATTTTACATATTATGCCCTACAAAGCGGGCCCACACAAATTTGATATTCATGATAAGGTGTGATAGACACATTAATTTTTTAACTTTCCCTGTTTTACCTTGTGGGCCTTGCTTTTCTTGATTTGTGGTGTGGGAAGGATTAATATTTTTATATCTGTTTGTCCGTGAAGGTGGTACTGACGTTCAAGGATTAGCAGCCCTACATCTGGTTTTAGTTATACTCAAACCCTCTATTATTTTATTTGAAAAAAAAGATTATGCAAAATTATTTGAGGTGATCATTTGTTCCAAGTAATCAGTACTTATATTTTTATTTATAAACTTTTTCATAGTTTCATAGTTACCTAATTTGGAAATTGCTAATATATGTTGGCCCCTGCAAACCACCTGCCATTTAGAGTAGTGCAGGCCACGCAGACTGTATAGGAGGCTCAGTGATGTTTGAAGGAAAGACATGCCACTTTCGGCATGGTAAACCTGCACACCCGGGAAGCCGACAGGAGCCGCTGTTTATTAAGGAACAGTGTAAAAATCCTTACAATTCCCTCCCTCCCGATCTCGGTCTACCCACCAGGGACTCCCAGTCACAGTTGTTAAATCACATGACCCAAATTCAAGCCTGAAATTTTGAGGATGAGGGCTCGAGCGAGTGTCTTTACCTGTTGAGATACTCAGAAAACTGTGATACTCTGAGAGCAGGGTTGCTTGTACTTGACAGACACCGTAATTTGTAGAACAGAAAGGACAGTGTAGGGGACGTCATATGAGATGGAAGATTTGATGCCTTGTTTGGAGTGTGCTGGGTGGGGGTACGTTCAATATTGGCATAACTGAATAAAAAAAGACAGAGATGACAGAATAAAGGGAAATGAAAGAGACTGAGATGAAACATCTGGCTTCAGAAGCAACCCACTGAGCTGAGAAGCCCCTTTATAGCACTCCAGTTTGAGCAAATGCACATCATTGCTATAGCTCATCTTATGTGCCCATCATTCCTATTCATAGTCAGAGTCTCATTTTCCAAAATCAGCAGGCATGTCCTTTAAGTTCAGGGCTTCAGGGTTTAGCTTCAAGGGTTTCCTTGGTAATAGGATGGGATACGTCATTCGACAGAATGGAGAAGTCCAGCCAGCCAGCACTTGCATGTCCTCTCTCATTTAACTGCTGAAAAGGGTAGTAAATATTATCTACAACCCAAAACATTAATTCGCCCTTCTTTAGCTCAAACATTGACACTGTGTGTAGATGAGGGGCCATTATCTCCCTGCTCCGCCCAATGTAAATATTCATAGTGAGATAGGAGTACTAGTAGGTGGCGTGGTTGTATGTTCTACTGGAAGCAGTCTATAACCTTTGGAGTCTTGGGCACCCTGAAAATATATTCACAAGGGCCACTTCTGTGCTGAAGTGTTCATGTTTCAACACCGCTATTGCTCCTGGGATGGCTTTAACTAGCTGGGGCAGAGGTTTAAGCAAGCTCGTTGAAAGAGTGGGTAGATTTAGCAGGTGGCAGTGAGAGGGCATGTAGGAGCCAAAGGGCTGAGGAGCATGTAGCACACCACCTGGCAGATTTATGTGTTTCACTTGAGTCTGAAGCAGTCTATGTTAGCATTAGTAGACTTGCCCCTTCAGTCAAGTTTTCCTCTTCATGTGTCACTCCACACACACAGGCAAGAGCACATCAAACACTTGTCCAAGAAAACGGAATATGTTCCGCATCTTTGTTTTTTTTTCAAACTGTTGGTTCATTTATTTCTTAGCCCAAACAAAATAGTTCTAATCTTAAGCCTTCAAAAGTCAAACCTCGATAAGGGCCCTACTTCTTAGACTTTGTTACGAGACAACACAAATAGGACAGCTGGTCTGTATTCTTTCCCTCCTCAGTTATCCAGTTGGCAAACACAAATCACTGCCTGGGAAAAGTGTTTTTACGTTTTACTTTGCTACGTAAATACTGTGGTGCGTATCACACTGTGGATATGTCTCTCAGTCTTCTATTACTTGCAAAACAAAACAAAGAAAATTTCTTTCTAACAGTCTCGTCACAAGCAGATCGTTAGACACATATTGAAAAGTCTGCTGAGTGGTCCCCTTCTTTGTGTTGCTGTCTCTGCCCAGATACGAAGGTACCTGGCTCTGCACCTGCATGGGAATCTCCCATAATATTGGTTTGCTCACACACTGATAATGTGCCCGCTAGGGGCATTTACAGAAGGCTGATATGCATGAGCTATAAGTATACATCATGGATAAAATTAGACCTAATGTGTTTTTAGAAAAAAAACATTGAATTTTACAGCCATTTGTTAATTTCCTTTGCATGTTCTGTGGCTCTGGATTTTTTCACTGTTAGGAAACATATAAATGCTCGACACCTGAAGCAGGACATTCTAATATTAACATTTACTTTAGTGGGCTGAGCTACATTGAACTGGTCTGCTTGAATATATGTCTGGAAAACATTCTTTTTGTATACTCCTGTTACCCAATTCTAATACAGTCACCGCAATAAAGAATAACCTTATTGACTCATAACTCACGCGTATGTTCCACTTTGAAACATGATCTTTATTATCGTTGAATTATCGAAAGCCTACTGCAAAATAAAATCAAGACAACCATAATATAAATGATAAGTTATTCAAACTGAATCTGTAAGCAGCTTGTTAGTAAAAAAAAGCTTATATTTGGCACAATACTGTAGATAACTGTATAGTTATCGTAAAACTCATGCCGATATATCTGTCCAAATAATCCAAGTAACAGCTTTGTATTTTGGTGCAGTACTACTTTTCCCCCATATACCAAGATATAGCAGAGAGTGTTGATTTAACCACTTGTATGACATCGCTGGCTGAGAAGTGTAATGGACCAAAAGGCTAATCTACGAAACAGTGATGCACCCCCTCCTCCCCCCTCTATCCCCTGCGTCAGACATTGATGCTGTCTGTCGTAAACATAAATCTGGAAAAAAATCAAAATTTGGCCACTTCATGCCCGTAGTGTAATCTTGGTGACTTATTCAAACTTGCTGATGTATTAAAATTTTCCCTGTGTTTACCTATTCTATTTGCTTTCCTTTCTGTTGCCCTCACTGCGAGAAAGCAGGAACCCAAATTTCGCTCTGAGAGACAAGTTGCTGAAAGCAAGCTGGGGCCTTTTTGTAAACTGTTTATCCCACCCCCCCTAAAAGCCCTTTCGGATGTGGGTAGAGGAGTAAAATCTACCACAGGTTTACAGATCTATTGTAAGCAGACTTGAGTGATACAATCAGTAGAGGAGCAGACACACAGTGATTGGTGCTGGGTTGGAGTACTGGTTGGTAGGAATCCATGCCTTTGCCCCTTTGAATAAAGTCCTGCATCAGAAATGTTTTTTTTTTTTTTGTAAAACCGAACAATATCTTGTGTTGGGTTGTCATGAATAAAAATGACTGTCTGTGGTGAGGTAAATGTGATGTTGTTTACTAAATCCTACTCTAGGCATTAGAAACAGGCTTAACAGACAATAGATTAAATGGAAGAGACAGTGTGGTTGGGTCTGAACAGGACACAAAGAAAATCGAAAGAGCTGTATTTCATTTCAGACTCAGTGATGTATAAAGTATACAAAATGTATCTAGAATCTGTGGCTTTTAATCATCATCTGTTTTCCCTTAATCGACATTACAAACACCATATCCAGCTTAACCTCATTGAACAGGATAGTCATTAAGCTTGTTGTTGGGGTTCTCTTTGTACTTCGAAAAGACAGTTGAATGCAGATATCTCTTAAGCACCCTCAGCTACTATCTACTGCTTCTCCCGGCTTTTGTGACTTTCTATGATTTGGTTGTAGCTAAAAATATAGAAGTTGCAGTGCTAGATAAATATTGGTGGCTCTGCTCACGTACTGCTTGCTCTCTACAAATTAGGCTCTTCCGATTTTGTCTCACGTTCACAGTTTGCAAAAAGACGGTCTTCTGTTCTTTTTTTCCAGGTACTTCTATATTCAATATACATCACTCAGCAGCCTAGGTCTCTGCCTATCTGATGTAACCAGGGTGAGTTGCCAGGGAGACCATGACTGCCGTGACCCTGTGATGGCTAATTGACCTGTCTCAACCTGCGAATGCCAAGTGCACATCTGAGGGTGGGGCCTGCCTCAGTCTCGCAAGATTGGTTGCTGAATGGAATTGAGGTGAATGGAACACATGCCCAAAGAGCAGGATCTTAACTTAGCAGAGGGAGAAGAGAAACGGTAAGTCCCACCAATCACGGCTTGCCAAATTTTGAACAGGCAAAAATGTGCTTATACCGGAAATTCTTTATGGACTTGTTCTGTAACCCAAGTGCAAAAGTGACTTTCAGTGAAATATACTGTTATCTCTGTCTCACTGTGACCAAAACGACTTAATGCTGCATCATTTCTTATCTAATTCAGTATTCCTTTCACTGCTTGTTTTTTCACCTGTTTCAGTAAAGTGCCTCACTTAGAGGCCATGACAGTAGTGCCCCATGCAGGGAATGTTCCTGTAGCGTTCGCCTTGGACCTCTGCCTACTGCGTAGGCATGACCTACAATTAGTTCCCTCGCAGGAGGGTATTGACTCAACACTGCCAACCTTCCAGAGAGTATTAGTGCCTGCACCTCACGCATTGCTGTAAATAACATTCCAAAATGGCACATTCACAGCCTGGATCCGCAAGAGTTATCGTGTTGTCAGCCGCATAGGCAATAATTTAAGAAGGTGGATCTTCGTGTGTGTGCAGAGTAAGGAAGGTGGGTATTTTTAGGTTCCTCTGCTCTGCTCATGTCCTTGGGCAATTTCTTTATTTAGAAGAACATGTGCGTCTTGTGCATGTCATCACCCCACACCCCTTCCTCCATCCTGGGCTGCATGGCACAATAAAGAGTTAAGGGAATCAAGGAATTAAGCTGTGACACTAGCAACCCATGACCATCTCCCCTCATACAATTTACGACTTCATTGGATCTCCTCCCCACTCCTCTGCACAAAATATGTCCCCCCAGAACACAACCATTAGGAAGCCCCTTTTACAAACCATGGAATGGAAACCATCCACTGCACTATCCAAACAGTGTAGTCTTTGTGATCACATGCAGGGTTTGATCAATGGGTCAAACATCCCGTCTTCTTAATGACTTAACTCTTTGACTTGATATCCAATATGCAGTATCTGACATCAAATTTAATAGGCGTTCATTTGCCCTCTGGACCAAAGCTTGATTTTTTTATTATGTAAGCATAGAGGGTAATAGATCTTCTGGTGGAGCAGTATCTTCAGGAGTGAACCCTTGCTGAAATAATCCCTGGCAGTAACTGGGGGCTGAAAATGAAAGCAAAACCACTGGAGTCTGGTCTGATTAAAGGACAGTGATCGACACTATTCAGTAGAAGGCTTGCTGTTCGGGGTAGTGATTGAAGCTGCACGTCTAAATAGATTCTTCTGTTATTCTGGACTAAATAAAGACTGGGAGCATGGTATTCGCTGAAATCAGATTGGAAGCTGATTTAATAGGCTAACAGCATGCGTCATCAGCTAACTCTTCACCCTGCGGAAGTGCCTGATGAACTGTCCTGCTCAATAGCAGTTATAATTAAATATCTCCCTACCTTGGGATTATTTTGTCCCGCATTCCAGAAACATTACTTTTGCAACTTGTATTTCACAATATCTGTTCAGTTACCTGAAATACACCACCTAACAAATAATATTTTTCATTATTATATTTCATTTTTGAAATCGGATGATGTGTTGGTCCCAGCAATTTTATGGTTTTAAAAATGACACAGACATTGTGGAATGGCAATGAACATCTAGAAGGAAGTTGTAGGAGACACAGTCCACACTTTAGTTTTTAGTTTTTTTTTCCTCTTCTGTTTATCGTGTTATGTGAGAATGGAAAGGTGTTTCACCAGGTAATGCTGTCTGATTTTCTTGTGCGAGGACTGTGCTTGTGAATGTTGTCTTATTGAAAGGAAGGAAGCAGAGAAAGGGGAAGAGTGAGGGGCACTCAATGAGATGAGCTCACTGGGGACTACAAAGAAGGATTGAGTGATGAGTCAAGGTGGGTACCGAAGTACCAACAAAAAGTAGAATTCAGTTTAGTGGCAAGTGAGAGTTCAGTGCGTATGGACATTATGTATGACATTTTTATGGGGGAGTCACGACTACTTCTTGCACATAGATGACATTCTCAATGGCCACAGCCAAGCTGTTGTGAACATCTCAAAGGCAACTTCACTCGTAATTAAGGGGCCTAGCTCGCTTCTGAAGTTTCCAAGGATTAAATTTTACTTGGAAGGATTTGCATTTTTGACAATAAGAAAAACAGCTCAACATTCCGGTTCAAATATAATTTTATATGTTGTTATATACTATATGAATCTTATCACTACATTCAAGATCCGAGAAACAGTTATTTTACTTATGCCTACTCCTATCAGATTGTACATTGATAGATTTGAACCTGTATTCTGTAAGAGAACCAAATATACACAAATTTTACACCAAATTCTATGTGTGGCTTTTGTGGCTCTTTTGCATAGACAAATCATGTATTGTGCATGTATTACCTAGTTTCTTTTAAATGATGAGATAACAGTTTGCAAAGTTGCTGACAAGTCCCCACTGACATTGACAGCTGTGTTTAGCCAAACACGGCGTCAAGTGAGAGATACATTTGAATAAATTTGATCGTGTTGTTAGCGGTGGAATGTGGGAATTTGTTACGCAGAATATGCAATTATAGATCATTTTACCGCAGTTTTTTAATCTTATCCTTGCCTTGATTATTTTGTTGAGATATTTATTTATCTGTCACCTTTCAAATCTGTTTGTGATGGCAGGTAAGCTGAATTTAGTGTACATACTCACACATGCTATTTTCCATGACATTTTATGGGTGTCATGGTTCTGTACCTATATTTTAAGAAGTTTAAAATATATAAATAAATACCCAAAGATGAATGCACATTAGCAGTGGTTTACAAAAGCAGTATTAATAAAGAAGGGAACGGCTGACTGCAGGGCCTTTTGCCATCACTTCCCTGAAGAGATTGCTGTGACACTCTATAGCTGGGATGCATTTTGTTACCTGGGGAAACTGATGTAGAACTGCCACTGCTGACATTTGAGTCGGATAGCTTCTCTTCTTATCTAGCATACTGTGTTTCAGGCTGACATCTGCTAATGACCATTTAGATGAGGGGGTTGCGATTGTCCACGACAAAATGCTTGTACGTGTCCTGTTCACTTTGTATGTTCTCCTCTTTGCTGCGTGTGTGATAGCCTACTGGAGCAGATCAATGCACTTGGTCATAAAGTGCAATGTTTGTTGGCCGGTGGAAAGGACAGCTAGACCAATGCGTAACTAATTCCATAATATGGTTTTTCCCTCTGATGAAGAATTTCTTGCAATCTCTGACCAAAAGGATTGTGTACTATAGTAAACAGATAGCATAATGGTTTGGAGTTTGTCGTTATGCCATCAGCTGGGCAGCTGGACCCTCACTCATTTTTTAGCACATGACAGTGATGTCATAGATGCTGCCTGGCATGTAATAAAATACGTTGATTGCAAAAGGGCACTCAGTAACAAGAAACAATGTAAAGCAGATCAACCAGGACCCGACTGACCTGCAAGCCGGGAACAACTGCGCTATGAAAATCAACCAAGTTCCCTGCAATTGATGCTTTCTTTATTTGAGGTCAACCAAAAAATAACATTTATCAAAAGACTTATTTTTGCCTAGCAGAGAGAGAGAGAGAGAGAGAGAGAGAGAGAGAGAGAGAGAGAGAGAGAGAGAGAGAGAGAGAGAGAGAGAGAGAGAGGTGGGAGGGACTCCGGCACAGAGAGAGGGCCATAAAGCCAAACCGAGGGAGGTTCAGACACTGTCCATGTTGGCAAGCATCAGATACGAGTTTTCAGGAGGCTGAGAGACACAGGGTCATGCACATTCTCCAACCCCACTGCATAATCAGGTTAGAGCAACTCTTACTTTGGGGGTTTTTCGGGAGCGTTGTACATGATGTATTCATGTGTTTTTTATGTTTTTTTTTGTGTTTAATTATAATGTTAAACGTAATATATTTTTACATTTATATTATTAATATGTGTTTGACCAGATTGATTATAGCATTTATGATGGCAATAAGGATTTTAACCCTCTTTAACTTAGGCGTTGTTTGAACAAAGTTTTAGAAGTATAAACCCAAATTTTATCCATACTTACTAGACATATATTTCTTTATCATTATTTTATTACATTTACATTTTACATTTTAGTCATTTAGCAGACGCTCCTATGCAGTGTGACGTACAAAGTTTTAAGGGTTAGTGTGCAATAAGAATCTGAGCTACCTTGCCCTAATGACAAATACTGTGTATAAAGACTAATGCTACAAAGGCGATTTCATGATATTGATTAACATGCATACACATTAAAAGCATCGTAATATATGCATTAACATGCATAATATAAGCATAAACATCTAGAGCATCATAATATTAGCATAAGCATCAATAATCGCAATATTGTCATCCCAATAGCAATCAGTTCCTTGTCCCTGAGACAGCCAGGAGCTGTTCCAGTGGTAGCTTGGTGAGTGAGGGTGAGGATCTTGTGGTGGATCCGAGCAGCAACAGGGAGCCAGTGGAGTTTGATGAGGAGGGGGGTAGCATGGGTTATTTTATTATTATTTTTAATTATTGTTTGCGTTGTTGTTCTTTTTCTTATTGAATTGTATGAATATATTAATTTTTAGGTTAATAGAAGGAATTATAATGCTTATATTAGTCTGTCCATCTGAATGTGAAAGAGTGCATGTTAGGGTAAGGATACCTCTGCTCGGTGTCTGTGCTTTTGAACCTTCAAAAGTCTCTCTGGAGGGTTGCTCTCCCAACTTAAGCAGTTGCTTCCTATGCCCAAGCACAGTTCCTGTGCATAAGTTTGAATCATAGCGGGATCACCTCTGATGCTGCAGCCAAGTTGATCTTTATAAATGTCCAGCTATTTGTTCGGAGGTTACTACTTTGAACAAAAGGGGCAGACAGAGTAAGAGCATGTAAGAAAGGGACACATATGCTAATATATGAGATAAATATTTATCTTTTTGTTTTCTTCGTTTGCTACAAATTTAACTGTTACTGCACCGCTTGTGATTGGTCAGAGTAAATGTAGTTCCTGATTTATCATGAAGCGTAATTATTTTACATGCATTTTCCCCCCGTATTTCTGTAAAATACTACTTTTATAGCTAATTTATTCCTATATTTTATATATGCACTTATTTTCGAAATTTGGCTACATATGATTTATATTGTAGTAATCACATATTATATTTGTGTTTCCTCCTCGATTTGGAATCGTCAGTTGTGCTAATGAATATCAGCCTGTCGCTCCTGTGTTCTCCCGCTCACGATCAGCAGTAGCTGATCCTGGTCTGCGTCTGAGCTTGTGCGACTGCATTCGCTTTTTAACCTTGCTTTGGATACCACCTTCGGTCTGTATTGGTAATGATCTCTTTGTAATCATTTGCACAACTGAGCCGGAGGACAAATACATTAGAGTGTCTAGTTTGAGAAACAGACACCTCACAGGTCCTCAACTGGCAGCTCCAGTGGCGACTCCGGGATGCTGTCCTTCTCAGTAGAGTTGCAAAGAAATGGCCATATCTCAGACTGGCCAATAAAAAGAAAAGATTAAGATGGGCAAAAGAACACAGACACTGGACAGAGGAAGATTGGAAAAAATTGTTCTGGACCGACACATCTAAGTTTGAGGTGTTCGGATTACAAAGAAGAATATTTCGTGAGATGCAGACCAAATGAAAAGATGCTGGAGGAGTGCCTGATGCCATCTGGCAAGCATGGTGGAGGCAATGTGATGGTCTGGTGGTGCTTTGGTGGTGGTAAAGTGGGAGATTTGTACAGGGTAAAAGGGATCTTGAAGAAGGAAGGCTATCACTCCATTTTGCAACGCCATGCCATATCCTGCGGACGGCTATTGATTGGAGCCAGTATCCTCTTACAACAGGACAATGACCCAAACTTTTGAACGGTAGTGTTGATCTCAATATTATCGAGGCTGTCTGTGATTACCTGGACAGACAGAAGCAAGGCAGACAGCCGAAGTCTGTAGAAGTACTGCAGAAAGTCTTCCCAGGAGAGTGGAAGCAGTTATAACTGCAAAGAGGGAACCAACTCGATATTAATGCCTATACTTTTGTCCATTTAGTGTGTGTGTGTGTGTGTGTGTGTGTGTGTGTGTGTGTGTGTGTGTGTATATATTTATATATATATACATAATACAGGAAATGTACTGTGCAAAAATCTTAGGGTAAAAAATTCTGAAAACCAAAAGTCAAACAGTAAAAACGAATAAAAAAATATAAATAATAAAAAAATAAAATAAAAAAAACGTTGAATAAAAAACGTGTGTGTAAATATAAAATGTGAGAAACAGGAATATCATCCTGTTAATTTTTTTTTCTAGGTAAGGAGAACACAAAAGCTGAGATACTGTATTCCATATATACATTTATGTCTGACCATTTATCAGTATGTTAAAATAACGGTACCTTATGGGAGGAAAAGCTGATTTGAAGGGGGTCGAGAGTCTCTCGAGGAGTTATGTCCAGGCCTGGCTGCTTCTGTCGGCGCATTTTTAGAACAACACTCTGTTATGTAAAAGTGTGCTTCAAGCTGTCCCTCAGGATGGTACAGCCAGAAATTTCCTTTTACCGGAGCCTGGGCCTCTTGCTCTGAGATAACCCCTGCGTCAGAAGTAATGTCCCTGTTTTCTTTTTGTTTTCTTTTTGTTTTCTTTCATTCCTGCTGTTCATGAAATTGAACTGACGCAGTCGTTGGATTCTGTAATACTCGCAAAGCACTTCGAACCAGGCTTTACATAAATAAAATGAATAAGAAAACATTGGCGAAAAATTTGGGGGATTGCTTCTACATAATAAAACAAGGCTTTGCTACTTCTTATAAACAGTTATAAGTGTATAAGTTTACAAATAAGTCTAAATTGAACCTCTCTTCCACACTGCAGGTGGCTCGATGGCCCAAAGAGGAAGAGAAAAAACAGCCAATGTTCGGTGAAGAGCATGTCTGGTAAGATGCAGTTGTTTTGTGGAGGTTGAGCTTAACCTCCTGTTGCCAAGGCTACCATGATTTTCTACTTGCTTACAAGTATAAGGGGACAGGAATGAGTGGGTTTATCAGTAGAGGAACATGTCTCTGGTGATTATGTAAAAAAATAAAAAAATTCAGGTTATTGCCATGACAGGACTAATAATGTATTTTGTTGATGAACATAAACAAGTAAAGACCTTTCCCCCCCCCCTCCCAAGTAACAGTGGTTCAGTGCCAGAGGGGTTGTTCCGAGTTGTATGGATTCATTAGGTCCCCCCAAACCACTCTTAAAGAGTTTGACTGTGGCTATCGAAACCATGCAGTTTGGCATTAAGAGCTTGAAATCAGACAATTAAATGTGTGTCCTTAGGCACTGCTGATGTTGGCTTGGGTCATTTTCCTGGTATCTATTTCTAAGAACGGCTGCGTTTGTTCCCTGAACACCCATCTTATTTTTTTTACAATGGTTCAGGGAAAGCTAGCGAGCTTTTTTTTTTTTTTTCTATCTAAATATATAACCTTGGATATCACTGCCTGTGTGGAGTGACACAAAGGAGGCAGCATATGTCTAAATGTTGTACGTTTACAGTATATTGCACATAAAAAAGGAAAGTCTTCAAGACCGCCCTCATCTCTTCAATGAAAAGCATGCTTCAAGTGTCTACCTAGCTTCAGCATTATTAACCAGAGTCAAGACATGTTAAGGAAGAAAATGTAAAGAAAAGAATCTGAGGGAGACTGTGTGCTAGGAAGTCCTAAAACTTTAGATTTTTTAGGCAGCCTCCAGTGCAGCCACTGTTTCTGGTAAGCAAGGTTCACTGTTAAGTTGATAGAGAGGCTATGATTTTAATCACCATTGGTTTACTTTATTTGCTAGAAAAAAATACAAGTTTCTTATGAGGAAACTAAACAGAAGATAAATACTAAGCATTTGACTTGACAGGCTTTATGTTTTTACCAGAGATATGTGCCAAACTTGATTGCGTTAGGTAGGCTGCTAATCTCATTCAAGCTGTTTTAGTAGTTTGTATAGCGGGCAAACTACTGACTTTGATGTTCCACAGTTTGTTTTTTTTTGCCCCAGGGGCTTCACGTTAAATTTAGTCTGCCGGTTTGTGAACAGGAGTTTGCATTCCCATCTCAACCCAGAGAAGAGCTTTGCATGGCTTTGTGTGAACCTTTAACACAACCTACAAAGTGCTAAATGTGAAAAATTAGTTAAATGTCTCTGTCCTGCCTTTTGTCGGAAATTATCAGTCCTCAGTTTATTGATGCCTTAGAGCTGTGCATTCTGCGTGCTGGTTGTGTGTGTGTGTTGTGTGTCTCTGACTTCCTATGCAGAGCTGTATGTGTAATGTTGTGTTTGCAGTGTTGTATGTCCGTACAAAAGAACCATATGCTAGAATAGTGTTGCTCTGATTAGTTAAACATACATTGCATGTCTTGAAAATGATGCCCTACAATATTTGAAAAATACATTTTTAAAAATAGACATCTTGGTTAAAACCGGGTTTATGAGTACACTTAGTATTGGCAGTGCAGTGCAGTAGAATATGCCTTATGTGTGTCTGTGTGTGGGTTTGGGTTTGTGTTTTGTGGCATGTGCGTGTGTGCATGTCAGTTGTATTGCTGTGTGGATGCTGAGCCTTTTCTGCAGCTGCAATATTTACTCCCTGGTAACACTCCCCCTTGCCCCTCCTCCTCCTTTTCGGCCGCCTGGTGCTGCCCCCTCCTAGCGCTGAGCCTCTCTGTTCCAGGGTATATCCCCAGCTATCTGGAGAAGGATGAGCCCTGTGTTGTGTGTGGAGATAAGGCCACCGGCTACCACTACCGGTGTATCACCTGCGAGGGATGCAAGGTGAGTTAACAGGAGGGGCCATGTGTTTTTACAGATAGGGGTACTCGTAGTTAGGGACATGCAACCACAAACACAAGATAGGCACTGATGCATTTGCAGGCTTAGCAGTAGCAGTAGCAGTAGCAGTAGCAGTATTATTCACGTATCTTGTATACTAAAGATTGCTAACTGCAAAGTCTGCAGAAAGAAGACTGCAGACTTTGAATTAGAAAGAAGAGAAGAAAGAAGATGATGCATGCATCCAGATACAACAAATCAGTGGCATTCAGTCTAAGGAAGAGGTGGAACCACAAAAAACATACCCATCAACGGTGCAACAAAGGGGACTAGATACAGTACACGGTTCTGAAGGCCTTAAAGTCCCGTCATCCTTTCCTATATCAATATGAGACATCTTGATACCCCAGATGAGTCACAGTGACTGCTGACATCTCCTCTCTGTTCCTAACGTCCTTTATGACTTGTCCGTCTGCCTAACTTGTGTGTTATCCCCGCTGAAGTCTCTATCGCCCTTCAAATCTGACTGATGTCTGTGATCTGCCACTGCACCCCTCCATCAATGTGACCTACCCCCTCTCTTTAAGTTCAGCATCCATGCTGCTAGAACATGAGCACCATGTGACAAGTGAAGGACAGAGTTTTTTTCTTCTGTTTGCTGCGGAAAGGCAACAGCGTTTTTTCATTCTTTCTTTCAGGGTTTCTTCCGGCGGACCATCCAGAAAAATCTGCATCCCTCCTACTCCTGTAAATACGATGGCTGCTGCATCATCGACAAGATCACCCGCAACCAGTGCCAGCTGTGCCGCTTCAAGAAGTGCATCGCTGTGGGCATGGCCATGGACTGTGAGTGGCTCCCAGCACATTGCACACACATTTGCCGTGCATGGCACGAGTTCAGCCTCCACATCTTTTAACGCTTGTAAAGCAGCTGCAGAACACTCAGACACTGTTTGTGTATGGTCTCTCCAACACGCATAAACACGATTTTGTGTATCTTGTGTGGCGAAGTCTTTGAAGTTTCAGCACATAAAGCACATAACGGGCGAACTGACAAAGTGCAAGGAAAACCCAAGCACACCTGCACACCACTCGCCTTGCACGTGGATCAGAACTAGACAAGAGTCAGCATGTCGTTGTGATTACCCTTGCAGTGCAGCAGGTCAGACAGGAAACATCTGGGAGCAGATTCTGAGGAACATCTGTTCGAGTAGCAGGGGCCCACCTGATCTAGTGCAGTGCTGTTTCTTCCTCTTTCCTACATCCTTCTCTTTCTTGTCCTTCTGCTTTGTCTCTGTAATTTTGGTAGTAGTGATGTCGATAGGATGCATGGCCTTGGCAACAGTACATAGTTATGCTGGAATTATAAAAATGATACAAAAGAAGCTCACTTAATAGTAAAACATCTGTTGGAGCTTTGTCCTTCACTGAAGAATTTGTTAGCAGTGTTTACAAGGAAAGTGTTTTTTTTTTTTTTTGCGTGTGTGTATTCAGAAGAGGCTTTGTGTGTTTATTCTGTCCTCAGCCTATCCTGTTTCAAGGTGATCTCTTTTGCCTATACTGGCGTATTTCCATGGATCACTTTATTCATGAGATATATCTGTTTCTCCACTGATACTGATAAAATATTTTGTTAATTTGTTGAGACTTGTTTAAAGGAAGCATCCTTTCTAAATGTGTTGCTTTGTCAGAAAGTACATGAAGATAACTACATTTTCTCTTTAATTTGATTAAATATAACTAGATCAGTGCTCGCCTTAAGCTGTTCATAGTTAGTTTCTTTGTAACTGGATTTAAGGACCAGCTGAGGAACCGGATATTGGAACTTGCTCTTGGAACTTGCTCCCTTGCCTCTCCCTCATTGTCCTTCTCCTCTTTTCCCCACCTCAGTGGTCCTGGACGACTCAAAGCGGGTGGCCAAAAGGCGCCTGATTGAGGAGAACCGGGAGCGGCGGAAGAAGGAGGAGATGGTGAAGACCCTACAGAGCCGGCCAGAGCCCAGCAGCTCTGAGTGGGAGCTTATCCGCATGGTGACCGAGGCCCATCGCCACACCAATGCGCAAGGCTCGCACTGGAAACAGAAGCGCAAGTTTCTGGTGAGGGAAGGGGAACGGTGCCTGTATTGGGGGAGGGGGGCTCACTTGTCCCCCCTTGACAAATTCAGTGAGTGTCCTCGTTTTGCTGTCAGGCGCAGTCATTCCGTCAGCCCATTTTTCTCTCCGAAGCCCACTTTGTGCCTGGAGCAGGGCATTCATGAGCACTCTGTACCATAGTGGGACCTCTTTTCACATAATCCCCCTGGAATTAAGTGACCTTAATTCTGGTGCTCTCAAGCATAATCTGGAGGCGATCAGGTTAGTTCTGCCTCCTCAGTGGAAAACCCCTGATCTGCCATTTAGTTTACTTACCTCTCAAAATTGTTATTGATGAACTGGTAATAGAACAGTTCCAAATGTGTTCTTTTCAATAAGTCTCATTACATAACAAACATGCCATTGTTCAAGGGTTTCTTTGTCCTTGCAACTGACAAGCCGACCAAGCCAAGATCATTTGACAACGCTAAATATATGAGACCATCAAATTATGATATATTTCCATTTACCACCGCATACTACTCTATTAATGCTACCGGACCAAAGCTGTTTGGAGCTAGCTCCAGTTTTTCATGTTATTATTGCTCAGTTTGACTTAATTTAATATTCAAAAGGTTTAGTGAAAGGGGTACATTTATTCACTAGTATACGCTGAGTAAATCAAATAGTGGTAAACAAGTCACAGGTGTTCTTATTACTTATGAAAGTTCCATCTTTAATGTGCTCACATTTTCAGGCCCAGATATATATATATATATATATATTTATTATATATTATATTATATATAAATTTATTTATTTATTTTTTAATTATTATTATTTTTTATATTTTTTATATAGAGGATTATATACATGGGTGAACATGCAAAGAAGGGATGCACTTGCTCGGGATCCATTCAGAATTCATGTCAGATTTATGTATGTAACATCCTTACATTTTTTTTAGGATTCAATAGCTAGTTGACTATAATCACAAATCTTAAACATACATCATATGTTACTTCAGTAACAGGAACTAGAATAAAATTTTGTCCGCTTTGTTAGCTTGAACAACGTAACTGTTGAAAAAAGAACATGAACAATACATAAACGAATGATGATCAAAATATAAATGAAAGATATTCAGAACGGGAAAATATAAATAATGCATTTCTTTTAAGTAATCATTGCTGCAGCACACGTTACAGCCCAGTAATCCCCATTAATTGCTGATATATAACTGAGATAACATAGAAAACAGTACGGTGATATTGCAAGTTCCTGGGTCTTTACGTGTTATTGTGCTGTTATACATTGTTGTACGTAAATATAAGTCACTGCTGTTTGTGTACCTCAGCTGGAGCCTTTATCACACTGATCACAGTTAAATGAAGTTCACAGTTAAATGAGAGTGAAAGTGACAGCCTAAAACATATGTAAGCAAAGTTTGTGCTCCTGCTGCGGTACTGGAAATAGTTGTGTTTCACAGTAAATGGATTTGTGATCAAATGTTTACATGTATACTCACATCAACATGCTTGCACCACAGTTAGACATTTTGAGCGGTCGTTAATCTATGCCGTCGTCTGACAAATACACAGAGATATGTTGGTTTGGTTTTGGATTAATTAAATTGAGAAAGAAAAAATAAGGTATAATGCTCATTTATACTAGAATACATTATTTGGATCTATTATTTGAAGGCTCTGTCCAAAATATTTGTTCTATGGATTGTTTAACCTCTTTCACTCCTTTTTTATATAGAGCTGTCCCTTTTCTCTTCTCCTGTTAATTTCAACATCCCGTTTGTTGCATTCAGTAGTTGTGTATCCATTGAGAATGACTTACTTGGAACCCCAGTCTGGTAATCATGGGAAAACAAACTTGGATTGAGGATCTATTATTTTGATCCCATCTCTTGAGCTACTTTTATTTTTAGAAGATATTCAGCTTATTAAAAAAAACAAAACAAATGCTGCTTTCAGCTAAATGAAAACAGAGGCTGTTCTGTTCCAGAAAGTTGAGTTGGGGCTTCATTTTTAACCAAGAAAGAAGGAGCAATCAATGCTGCTTTTTAGCAGCAACATTGGTCCTACGTTAAATGTACTATCCAAAATTGATGTGATTTAAGTATGCGCCGTTACTTTAAATAGACATTCAATACATTGGTTTCTTAGCACATGACAAACTGTATTGGTGACACAGATCCACTCGGGATTCATGGCACAACGTCACAGGCACAAACTCACTTAATTCTCTCTCACTTAATATTTACAGTGGATGCACATGGAGTGCCTTTTACCCATGCTTCAATGTATCTCTCAGCTACACGTTGTCTGTTCCTGAGCAGCTGTCAGTTGCTGGAACGTTGCAGACTAATTGGTCAGTTTGAGGAAGTACATGTCCGTGATTTTCTTATATAGGGGACAGTCCATTTCTGTCGCTACATTACAGTGACAGCACAGCCCTTTTTTCTTTGCTCAATCCAGGTTTTTTGTGCTGGCTGTGGTCACTGAGTGATCAGGATATGTACATTTTTTTAAATTTAGATATACTGCCAGGGTAAAGTGTTCAGACCTGCAAGCACTATTGACTACACTCAGATGGACCTGCAGGAGGTGTTTGCAAATTTCCAGATGGGAAATTTCCATGGTGCTTTGATCCCGTTTATTATCGGCGTGCTTCATAAGGGGACCCTATTCTTTACTACATGCATCAAGTTTTTATCTTTATTTTTATTATCTTTATTTTATCTTTTATTTATTTTTTAAAGCATTTTTTAAGGGCATAAAAAGCCCTGCAGAATTTATATTTTAATTTAAAATAGACGTACTGATTATTAGACTCAGGTAGTTGGTGCTGTGTTGCAGGATGTTGGTGGCCAGGGTGAAGTGGTGCCTGTTTCCCTGAAGTCTGGCTTTCATTTGGAATACCATGATGCTGGTCTTGTCCAGGTTCTCTAGGGGACAGCAGGACCAGCTCAGCAGCATAGAACAGGAATTTTATGAATTTGTCTTGAAGAGCCAGGCCAAGTTTCAGACCGTTCCAGCATTGCGGCCGACTTGTTGATGTAGATCAGCGTTGGGCTGCAACCTTGTCTCACTCCACGTCCTTGGTTAAAAAAAATGTCACACCAATTTCCTCTCTCTCGCATTGTCTCTCTCTATCGCAATGCATTGTGTTTCTCAAATACTCAGAAGGTTTTTATAGTGATCTAATGGGTGTGTTGCCAAAGTGCTCATAAGCAAGCCTGTCCTCACTCGTTCTCCCTAGCCGGAGGATATTGGTCAGTCCCCAGTGGCACCCACGTCAGATGGGGACAAGGTGGACCTGGAGGCCTTCAGCGAGTTCACCAAGATCATCACCCCAGCCATTACCCGCGTTGTTGACTTTGCCAAAAAACTGCCCATGTTCTCTGAGGTAGGTTAGCAGGCAAGCTTGCATTGTTGCTTGCATTGGTCTGTTTTTTACTAATGCCTGTGTTTCTACCTGTGTATAATTTATTTAAAGCCTGTGCTGATGACTGTGTCCCAGACTGGGCTTGTGTTGATTAGCTTTGTGCCTCATATCTATGGTCTTGTGTTGGTGTTTTTGTGTCCCTGTGTTGTGTGGACGTTGTGTTTTGTGAAGTAATTTCAAATGAATTATTCGACCCATTGATTTGGTACTATTACTTAATTGTTTCTCGTCAGTACTGCTGCTATAACAGCTATCCTTATTATTCCCTTGATTCTGTAGCATAATTCAAAGCTCTGAAATTGAGACCATTGGATCTTTGCTTTTGTTAGTAGGAACTGGTTAGTGTGTCTGTGGGATGAACAGAGATTTCCCCTTCTTTCCCCTAGATAACTGTGGTTAATAAAACATGTGTGACTGTGACTGCTACTTATAGCTGCCTTGCGAAGACCAGATCATCCTGCTGAAAGGCTGCTGTATGGAGATCATGTCCTTGCGGGCGGCCGTGCGCTACGACCCCGAGAGTGAAACGTTGACCCTGAGTGGCGAGATGGCGGTCAAGCGTGAGCAGCTGAAGAATGGCGGCCTTGGTGTGGTGTCTGATGCCATCTTTGACCTGGGCAAGAGCCTAGCCCAGTTCAACTTGGACGATACCGAAGTCGCCCTTCTGCAGGCTGTGCTGCTGATGAGCTCTGGTGAGGGGGCAGGACTGAGCAGACCGCCGGAGGGGGTGGGGGTCGAGGCAGCGGGGCATGGGAAGGGAAACACGGTACGGTCAGTGTACAGTAGTAAAAAAAACGTGCTGATGGGGCAGTGGTGAGATGGGATGTACAGACCCAAGTGTTTGTACTGGGACCAGCTATACTTTCAAGTCCCACAAGGGTGTCTGTCGTGCGGCCTTCAGCTTTGAATAGCTTAATTTAACAACCAGCTGTATAAATGGATTAAGAGTATAATTGTAAGCGTTGTAAGTCATCTAAGTAACTCTGGATGAGAGTGTTTGCTAAGTAAGTAGTAATGACATCAATTAAATCAGTATCAGGGTTTGTAGTTATTTAATTAGGCCCCGTGAATAAGTTAAATTCTACTGATTTTCTGGGGGGGGGGGGGGGGGGGGGGGGGGGGGGGGGGGGGGGGGGGGGGGGGGGGGGGGGG
>JAOYSI010000014.1:588148-601503 GCA_025775065.1 Hiodon alosoides | reverse complement strand
GGGCCCGGGCTGGGCGCCCGCCCGGGGGGGGGGCGGGCCCCCCGCCCCCCGGGGCCGCGCCGGGGGGGGGGGGGGGGGGGGGGGGGGAGAGAGGGTTAACGGGACACACGCTGAACACAGAGGCTAACCAAAACCTGTTCCATTCTCTGCACTGGGAGCAAAGTTACAGGAAACCACAGGCTGACACAGACATAGTAGTGTGTTATTGTGCACGCTCACGCTAACGGTCACACACTCACACAGTCACACACTCACACACTCACACACTCGTAGTGAAAGAGCCACACACATGTAAAACGCAGTGCAGTTTCCAGCCGATATGGGATTCAAAGAAAATCCCACGGATAGCATGTGTTACTACGTGTAAAAAAAAAACCAACAGATGGGTTCCCACAATGCACTGCTGCCACACAGAAACTAGAACACGTTAACTCTTCCTAGATCTTAAATATCTCTGTGTTCAAAGATGGTGAGTGCAGGAGCATCACGCAGAGTAAATAAAGGTGAAATCTGACAGGAGAGCCAGGACCAGAGACTCCCACCCATTGAACGGCAGACGAACGCCAGGGCGCGGGACGCGGGCGCAGGCCGCAGTTTTGACAAGGAGCCAAAGACCGAGTGGGGGTCGTCAGGTCAGGGTGACAAGCCGCAGAGACGGGCCGCTGTGAAGAAACGGGCCCTGAACACCAACACCACGTCAACGTCCAGCCTTCCAGAGAAGATGTGCTCTCAGCATAACGCCCAACATTACTCACACACAAAGACTAAGTCTTCCAGCACTGCCGCTGCGTCCCAGAATGCACACGGACAGCAGCGCTGGATGTTTTCAGTCAGACAGGAAGCGAGTGCCACCAGTGCTCCATCTGACCCGGCGACGAGGGGCTGGGGAGGACGCGCTAAGACGGGTGTGGGTAGATCAACGAGAGGAACCAGACCTCTGGAGAGGAAACCTCACTCACGGGTGGATCAACGAGAGGAACCAGACCTCTGCCTCACGGGGGAATACGGTGTGATTGACAAGCCAAGTTGTTTTTTTATTATTTATTGAAAGCATAGAAAAACACAAAACGGTCGCTTTGCACAGATTTTCAATCAGCGCTAATCATGGATGACCTGACACTGGTGTCACGTAGCAGTCCAGTAGTATTTAGAAAGTGAAAAGAAATGGAAATGAAATAAAAAGTGTTCTTCGATGATGAGACACTTCATCACACTGGTGTCCAGGCCACTTCCCAGTGGAAATGCATAAATATTTGGCCTCACGCCTCCCCACAAAAAAAAACGTTCAAAGCGGCTACAGCCGGAACCAAACTAGCCGGTTTCATTGGGAGAGCGTATGTAAGACGGCAGTCTACTGTTACCTGAACAGGTAGAGTAAGCTCTGATCACGTCGAGCTGTCCTGTCACAAGTCCTGTTTAAAACTGTATATCTGGGACAAAAGTTTTGGTACACTTCTTCAAATATACTCATTTTTTTCCCAATTTTGCATCAGACAGCCAGTTCTTATGTTCACACCACAAGCGTTCACAGTAAGACATAACAGGTGGTCCTGGGACGTACTAGTGCGTCTCACTGAAACCAACACCACCGAGGGACCGCTTCACAATCGTCTGATCAATTTCAGCCACGGTACATGTGAGGCGTCTTCGCCGCCGGCGTGTGGGGCGTGTGGGGCGACTTCGCCGCCGGCGTGTGGGGCGTGTGGGGCGACTTCGCCGCCGGCGTGTGGGGCGACTTCATATTCAAACTTCATTGGAGGTGAACAGCCACCATTTATTGCATGATAAATGTTTATTCTCCTGTACTGAGATTGACTTTTTTTTCTTAACACTGGAGAATATTCTAGGCAATGTCCTCCCCTGGATCCGGATTTGGAATGACCTCCTGTGCTGATGCATTGTGGGAACTCCAAACCTCCACACAGGGAGGGTACGCTGCTCGCACGGAAAGTCCGGCGCTATTGGAGGAGGCACACGTCCCTCTCCCCCAGTAGAAGGCGCTCATCGGAAGGCCTGCCAATCTAACCCCCCCGCAAACCGGGCGTACGCACAGTTGTCACAATCGGCTAATCACAATCACAAACTTAACACCGCAAAAAAAAAGGTATCCTTTTTGAATGGGGGTTTATGAACGTAAACAAAAGTGCAAAACTACATGTGAAAAAACGTAACGGAGAGCCCCAGCTTTAAGAGCGACACTCCAGATGAATCCAACAAGTAGAAGAAATTAATGGTACAGCAATGATTCATATTGAACAGGGAGTTGGAAACAAGTGTATACATCTGCCGAAGGGATCCCAGACAAGACGCTTATAACGAGGTACGGTTGTGGCAGACACTGGGGTGAGCGGTAAAACTAAAACGGCCGTGACAGGTAGGAGAGGAGGCGCCCCTAAACGGCTTTAATTGGGGCCACGGATTTGACAAAAACTCCCCCCTGCTCGTAGCACAAGATTCTGAATCTTAGCAACGCCGTTTCTCCATAGGCCAACGCCGTTTCTCCATAGGCCAACGCCGTTTCTCCATAGGCCAACGCCGTTTCTCCATAGGCCAACGCCGTGATCAACTGTCCTTTTGCCCAGCATTTACAATGAATTAGGGTTACTGACAACAGGCCGTCCAGCACACTCAAAAGACAAAAAATAAAAAGCTCCAACAGCTTTACTTTGTTAAGAAACGACATTTTTGACAAACACCACAGGATTTTTGTCTGGATGAATTGGCTAAACCTTCTCAATGACGGGGGATTAATCAGTCGTTTCAGTAATCCACAACTCCCTTAAGTTAAAGCATGTACTGTCACAATCAGCAACAGGTGGTCCTGCAAGGCACTAGTGCATCCAGCCATACCTGGAGTCATCAGTTATTACTTGTTGCAACGCGACGCAAGGCGTTGTAAACATTGGATTAATACCTGGGGTACAGGTGGGGAAAAATGTCTAACAGTCAGGTCATTTCCGGAATCCCACACTCCACAGCACACAAAAACGGGACGGGACGGGACGGCCAAAATTACATCCGGGCACCCTTCTCGAGTCCCCTCTGTCTTCTCAAGAAAAATTCTTATCGAAATTATGCAACACACGGACAGTAATTAAACCGCTTCCTCGTCTCTCAATTAGAAATGCGGTGGAATAAAGCTGCCGGAAGCAGAACTTAAAATCAAAGAAAAAAAAAATTGCGATCGTCGGGCCGCGTCTAACTGGTTCACTATTCTCTGAGTGGCTGCAGATTGCCAAAAAAAGGGTAAGATTTATGACATAGTTCTGTAATCAACTCTAATTGGGCATTTGATTCCCCGTTTGTATTACCATGTATAATTATACACACTCAACAGTGAGATTTTTACTGTCAAACAGTAGAACCCACACAATGATAAACCTTTCAATTAATAAGTTAGCAATGCCTGTACTTCTTATAAGTAGGGCTTTTCCACCAAACACTGGTCTGAGATCCAGCCAAACTTTACTAGGGGAGTGAGGCTGATTTTTAAAGCTCTTCAGTAATATCAACTGTAGCGCTGCATTTCATATAATTTCAAATAGCATTCTTGCGAAACAATCTCAAAAGCTGAAGCCTACTGAATGATTCTGTTGGAGGTGAGACCCAAGATGCCAACACACATTAACTAACGATTAGTTTCGATATTGATTGACTCCCAATAGATTTTAGATTAAACCATTACTTTAGGATACTACGAAATAACTCTGCCTGAATAGTCATTTAAAAACAAAACACGGCTTCACAAACCTTACATGACCCGTCCTGTCAGACATTTGATTATCAAACGAAACAAACAATTTCATCAATTGAACGCGCAGCGTTTCTACATTTCAGACTAAAATTCTAATTAATAATAAATCGCGGATTTTCTTATTAAAAGATTCTAGAAAAGGAACGACTGCCGTTTTCGCTGTTAACCAACCATTGACTAGACCGCGCTAAAGGAAACATTTCAGGCATTTTTCAAAATTAACTGAACAAATACTGGCAATTAGATACACATGACACCGGGGAACATAAAAATCTGTGCCGTTCATTTGCATTCATTATCCAAGCAGTCAAACGTGTATGGTCTCACACACAGGTTAATGGAAGATGCGAGATTAACTAATGAAAACTGATGAAGTTTTTAAATGCCACAAATGTCAAAAAACGACGTCGCCCTCGTTGGTTAAATGGTCGTCAAAAGTCGTCAACTATGCGAATGCATTTTTAGAGTTTTAATAGGCAACTTCGTTAACCTCGTTATACGCTAGAGGTCTTGTTAAACGTTAGCATTTATTTTAATTGGTTGTCAAAATACACGAAACACTTCGTGACGTTTGTAACTAATGTGAATGTTGCAGCAGAATGTGGCTGAACAATAGAGGCGGCATACAATGAAGAAGGAAAAAAAATGTCCGAAACACTTGGCTAGCTAGCCAACTTCATACACGGCGTTTCAAAATAATGCACTCGTGGGTCAGGAAACGTTCTCAAATCAAATAAACCCGACACGATGACTGACTATATCGTGTGTTTCTGCGGATTGCCGATCATCCAAACTCACGCACAAGTTGTAATTTCCTAGCTAGTAAGCTAGAAGCCATCTCCAGGAAAAGATACTAACAATGGCTATGCTACACATTACACACACCAACAAGGGCCTTCGACGGCACATCAAGTTAGCTAGCTGGAATCACGCTGACCAGCCATTCCGTATCAGTTCCTAGCATTAACATCGCAAATGTATCTACGTATTGCGTCCTTTCAACAACGTTAGCTACTCGATTCGAGTATCTAAACATGTGCAAGTAAAGTGCTTCGCCCGTAAAAGATGGTAAAAAAAATAAATAACATAACGATAGAGGTTTGACGAGGCCATTCACACATTCGCCTTAACGTTTCGGCGGTAAGTTACCGCTACCTTTTGCGACTTGCAACAACATTTACAAACGAGTTCCGATATGTATATATAGATGTATATACATTATTTATTTTTTTGTAGATTGGTTAGCAGTCTAGCTAACTAGGCAGTCTACGTGCAAAATTGACTGACAAAAGGCAACAGTAATCTTTCTCCAGAAAAAAAAATCGCAAAACCGCTCTAAAAGAAGTTCACTCTATATGCATTTCGTAGTCCTCGTTATTACCAGG
The DNA here is from genome assembly GCA_025775065.1 of Hiodon alosoides. NCBI lineage: Eukaryota > Metazoa > Chordata > Actinopteri > Hiodontiformes > Hiodontidae > Hiodon > Hiodon alosoides. The sequence continues at coordinate 596,364 of JAOYSI010000014.1, read as the reverse complement.
ATTACGGATTAGAATATAATGCATTGTATTAATATATTGACTTAAACTGAGGTGAAAACAAAACGTCCAAGGCAACCTCCAGGTAAGTAGTTAGCTAGCTAGCCTGCTCTGTGCCAGTCCAACGTTACGGCAAACACAGAAAGGCAATTAGCTTGCTAATATAGTCGTCGTCCTCTTCAAAATAAAACGCACATAAACGACGAACAATTCAACATCCAAAATATCGTTGGCAAGCAAACATCTCAAAACGTTAATATTTACCATTTCCATCGCTAGCAGAGACAGAAAGTGCCGGAGAGGATAGTTTAGGCCTCTTGGCTGAAGGCGGGCCGGAGTCCAGAACGTTCTCGGCCATATTTTTCAAGAATAAAATATATATATCCACAAAAGAGACCTTCTCCCCTTTTGCGTCCTTTCAAATTCTTCTTTTTTTCCTTTCCCTTATTTTATTGGCAGACTTTTCCCCCTCCTTTTGGGGACGAAGGGGGGGGAAGCGCTGTATACGAAATACTCTTCTTTCCTGGGTTCGCCTCTGGTTTTCAGCTTCAGCGTATCAACCCCCCTCCCAGTCGGATTTTTTGTTCTTTATAGATTTCTGAGAGCGGAGGAGGAGGGAGGGGGGAATCGGTGCGAGAGGAGAGAGACAAGCGTACAGGCCTTCAACCAACTCATGCAGCCTCTTCGGAGACGCAGAAATTGTCCCAAAACCTGTCCTCCATGATTGTATCCGACTTTTCCGCCATTGACGGCGGCGAAACGGTGCGTTTAATTCAAAAGAATTGGTCTTGAGGGTCGCGGCCGTAAAGAAAACGCAACACAAATACGCTCCGTCGCAACTTTTTACGGATTGCCTCATACAACAGTAAATAAAAAATCCTCCGTATGTAAATATACACTTTTTATTTGGGACGGGCGACCAATACAGTAATTACAAATCGAGTCCATCAACGATTACATTGATAAGTCACGACAAAAAATTTGGCATTTTCTTTTTTTACAGTGTGTTCCTTCAACAAAGCAGAAATTCAGCGTCATAAAGGGGGAAAAAATCGCACTACAAAGAACTTTAATTGAATTATTCGACTCTGACGATAACGCAAAATTATCGGCGGTACCACGCACTTAACTCAGTTGTGAAACTGTCGCCATCCAACTTAGTGTCATAGTGATGATACTCTAATCACAAATCGACAACTTGTTACCTTGATAAAGCAAAAAGTGACGAGTTTAGGAATCTGATTTTAAGACACTCCCTTATTTATATAACTTTTGTTTCACAACAAATTCGGAAGAAACCTTTACTTAAATAGCTAACGGTCGAGCCAAATGCTACCCAAATACTATCCGTTACACATATATAACTGGACATCAGTAAAGCATTATATTTTTATAAGTGTGTAATACGGAAAAACATTTAGGTAGTGCTACGCATACTACCGTACTCTTAACTCCGTACCGTCAACCAGAATTGCTTGATAAATGATAATTATTACTCATGTGGATAGCAATTGTCCGGCATTATTTTAATTACACCTGCGTTTAAATATATTATATATATAGAGATATATATATATATATTCAAATCTGGATATTGCGCCCTCTGCATGTTTAAAGCTGACTGTGGTGGTTGGGGGGGGCTTATAAAATCTCAAACCATAGTATTAATTTAACGATTTCTTCCCTGCACTAACCATGTTCCCTGGAATCGGTAACATCTGATCCAAATTGTTAAATATTATATTCAGTATCGAGCATACTGTCAATATGATATATATTGATTGTATTGAATGGCTGGTATTTTTATTACAGCATCTCACACTGGGAAATCCACTGGGAGTATGAGCACGGTTGCAAACGCGACCGGACAAGGCATCACTATAATCCACAGTTTTCAGGACTCCTCATGCTTGTTTAACAGTACAATCAAAAACCAGAGAATATGGTGTTGTCGCTGAGCTATAACCAAATAGGAGGCGGTCGGCAACTAGCAGCAAGCATCAAAATGATAGAATACTTATATTACATGTTTATATAAGTGGGAGACATAAGGTCCAAAACGTCGCTAATATTTCAAATTTCCTAAATCGCTTTGTTCTGTGTCTTTCGTCTTTTGCAATTTTCAATTATTAAATTCAATAATTATTTTAATTGTTCGTTTCCCCCTTCATTGGTATTTAAGGCAAATTCCCATTTCTACAATATTGTTATTTGACTCCCTTGACTCTCCTCGTCTGACGTTAATTCTCTACAGGGTTCTTTTAAAAAATCGTTTAAATATACACCCTTCTTCCGTCTCTCCAATGGGCTCTTTAAAAAAAAACCAATTTCCTTGGATTCCCAGAAGCGACTTTATTTTTCACTCCACATCTCTTATCTCTCATCTCTCAGTTCCTTTTTATTCCGTTCGTTTGGTCAGACACTTCTTCCGTGAAGCGTCGACTCTCTCTCTCTCTCTCTCTCTCTCTCTCTCTCGCTCTCTCTCTCTCTCTCTCTCTCTCTCCTCACCGTCTGTCTTTCCTCACCAAACAAAATGGCGGTTTGTTGTTTCCGCTCTGTTTGTGTGGTTGGAAGTATAGCGGAATTCTAATAAATCGGTCTGGTTTTTCGTGATTTTTTTTCGGAGCAGTAATACCTGTAATTGTATTAAGGGGGGGCCGTCAGTGTCAATCCAAAATATTATATGGTCAAATATACAACAAATATGTTTTTACTCGTTTTTTTAAATGTGGCTTTTTTATCACGAAAATAAGCACGAATGGGTCGTGACAACAGTTGTATACTGTATCCAGACGCAGAATTCGGAGCCTTAATCGTTATATTTAATTTAATAATATTTTTTTAGTTTTCCCAAGATTTACCATCTAAAGAGGAAAAGCTAAAATGTCAATTAATTTACTGCCATTATCCAAGGTGATATATTTTATCATTTACAAATATGCTTTATATTCTTCCTTTTATACTGAATGTCAAACAGAATACATCAACTAGGTTAAGCTACTAACCCAGTTTGTCTATGTGTCTAAAATATTAAAAGATTATGGAACGTACGATTTAACTACAATTAGTTATATCTCTGAATACTGTAAATTTGTAAATCACAAGGCCGTTTTGAAGGGCCCATTTTGTAATAATAATTTTTCTGTGTGTAGCAGTCACCTATAATCACATAGGTGTTACGGCCTGCCCCAGAATGGCACATCCAGGGAACAGTAGGGCGTAGGCATACTACATATACTCTAGGGTGGGGGAGGTAACACGCTGTATTCTCAATTCTTGGCAATAGCCTTTTCTACACATCTATCGTCGTGGAACTTTCATGCTAGATTCCGAAGTAGAATTATTATTAATAAAAAATAATAATAATCTGACTAAACATTAACCACATAAAACATGTTTTTTAATTTGTCTGTTGAGCAAACTTATTAAACATTTCAATCGGGTTAGGGTCTGGACTATGACTTGGCCATTCAAAAACATGAAATGTCTTCAGCGTCAGCATTTCTGCTGTAGATTTAATTGTGTGCTTAGGATCATTGTCTTGCTGCACGTCCCACCTACTGATAAGCTTCAGCTCACAGATGCGCTGACATTCTCCTGTAGAATTTGCTGGTACAGTCCATGATGGCAAGCTGTCGGGACCCTGAAACATAAAAACAGCCCCCAACGATGGTACCCCCCCAGATTTATAACATTTCTTTTTTAAGATTTCATTTAAGATAGAAAGTTCCAACTTTGAGTCATCTGTCCTAAGAACATTCTTCCAACAGCCTTCTGGATCGTCCAGGTGGTTTTTTGGAAAACTTGAGAATGAAAGGTAATGTTCTTCTTGGAGAGCAGTCATTTCCTTCTTGCAATCCTCCCATGCACACTATGTTCTTGTTCAGTGTTTTCCTGGTGGTGGACATTAGCTAATGCTAGAGATGCCTGCAGATCCTTAGACATTACCCTAGGGTTCTGTGTGACCTCCTGGATTACCGTATGCCTTGCTCTTGGAGTGATTTCCATTAGATGACCACTCCTTGGAAGAGTAGCAGTGGTGTTGAATTTTAACCATTTTCACACTATATCCCTTACAGTGGATTGGTGGAGCCCAAAGTCTTTAGAAACGGTTTTGTAAGTCTTTCAATGTTGATGAGCATTGGCAACTCTTTGTCTGAGGTCCTCAGGAATCTCTTTTGATTGGGTCATGAAAGTCCCACAATGCTGTGTGGTGAAGACACACTAAAGAACTCTAAAGTTTATGTTTTTTATACCCAGACTCGCTCCTGATAGTAGTAGTAGCCTATCAGTTCCTAAGACTTCATATTTCAGTGACTATCTAGAATCCGGTCTCCAATTGCCACTTAACTTCCACTTAAAGCCATTGATAAGTCACAGATCGAATGGCCCACATACCGTAAAACGAAAAAAATTCTGCTAGCCGATTAGTGGATACCGGTGGCAACCAATATGCATATTCAAGACTTGAGGAGAAACCCAGCATTCACAAGTCACAAGGAAGACATAAGACATTGTTGTAAAAGTTGGTGGATTAAGATATTTACGAAAGAATGCTCCTTACTCTGAGGCATCTCCCATTCTAGGTGAGGTTCAGGTGAATTACATAGGTCTTCTGGAGAAGAAGTTCAACAATCATTTTTTGTTGACCATTGCTGTTTGATTTAAAATGGCCTCGTGCTTAGCTCACTCCACACAAGTGTATTGTGACTCTCATAGTGAGGGGAAACCTCCTTTAAAATCATCCTCCATAGATGTTACCCCTGTAACAACCTGATCTCCATTTTCTCTCTCTTATTTTGCGTGTATAAACAGCCTTTCGTCTGACAGAATGTCTCAAATGTCATCGTTGATTGGCCCTATTTGATTTTAAATGATGTTGAGTATTCTTTTATTTATCTTAATAACTATGTATCGCCTTTAATTACTTTGTTTCAGTATATGCGTTAATTTGTTGTGTTTTCTTCAATAAAGCGCTACAAATTAGTGCGCACTTAGGCCGGCCTACAGAGGCGTTACCATTCGTGCACCAAAAAATCGGTGATTGGTCGTGCCGTGACTGACAATTTTATCCTGCGACTTCAGCATTTGGAAGAGAACAGGACCAGTGTAGGCTCGTCCTATTCACTGCCTCACCAGAAAAAAAAAATATCTTCAACGTGCGGCTTGCAGTGGGATCGGTGAATTTGGAAGATCAATACTGCGTTCACTGCACCTATCCACTTTTTTGAAGGGAACGTTTGGCAATTCGGGATTAATACAGGTGTTTTGAATATTTAAAAATGTTTTAATCGTAACAAAGCAGACAGTTTAACTCGTATTTGGTAACTTTAGTAACTATTCTAGAATATTCCGATGGGGTTACGTTCATTAAAATCATCACATGCTTTAATTATTTAATTCTGTATTAGACCCATACACCCGACAACTGTACTGTGAATCGGATCTGGTACTTGCCTAACAATGTTTTTTTCTGGTTATAAAAGTAATTTTAAAGCCTAATCAGAGTGTGGGTTGTCCTTATTATGTCAGTTCGCAATAACTCATCCATCAGACGCATTGATCAAATTCACCCGTAAACGTTGTGTCTATTGTGATGCGATTGCCTTGACGGTTATTTCGTGTTTTTGTAGGACTGTGTGTGTGTGTTAACTTTAGTCCTGCGACGTGGTGATGGACCCGCGAAAAGTGGCGGAGCTGAAGGCTTTCGTTGCGCTTTGTAACGAAAGTTCTTCTGTGCTGCACCTACCTGAACTTGGCTTCTTTCGGTCCTGGTTGCAGGGGTCGGTTTGTTTCCGCCGACACACACGAACATGAATACTCCCTGTCATGATGAAACTTAATGTATCCGCATTAAAAACTTTAATAATGTTTAATAATGTTTTTGTAAACAAGTATAGATTTAACGACAAGTCGCGAATTCAATATTTCGGTGCGTATATGGCATTGCCTGTTGTAGTCTGCGCTAACTGTAAGTCAGACTAGATTTAGAGCATTTAACAACAAGTGGTCTACTTACTGTGGAGCAATCTACGCTTACTCGGTATTATCGCTGTTTTGAGGATGTTGGTATATTAGCTTGACGCTAATTAAGTTGGAGAATAATATTGCAGTCAATAACATCCGTTTATCGTTTTTTTTTTTAGGATGGGAGCTACTATCCCTCCGCCAAAACAAAACGAAGCACCTTCCAATTTTCCCAAAGTACGAAGTACCAAAGTATTTTTATATTTTTGAGTTCTAAAATATTTTATTTTATTTCTGAATGATTTATTACAATTCTCATGTGCGTGTCTGTATGTATACAAACATATTTCCGGGTTATACAGACACATTTCCCGAAGTGCAGGTTTGTTTTTGGTAACGAGCTATTATACGATATGGTCGTACGTTATTTTCTCGCTCTTCAGAAGGAGTTTAAGTCGGGCCCTTCCGCTCCAGAACCGCCTCTAACATCTGAGAGTGAGGAGAGTGAACTGGGTACGTTTATCATGATTTCGGTCCATGTCTTCTACATTTACGCTCAATTCGGTTCCGCATTTGGGCCCGTTTGGCGGGCGAGAATTTGGTTGGATCGTGGTTTTGTTTAGCTTTAAAAAAAAATATGTTTTCCCATCAGTTCAAGGAACTGGTATAAAATCAGTTCAGAAGGTTGTTATGGTTAACCCTGAAACGCTCGAACCCCCTTTGGTTTCACGCTACATCTGTGGATAAGAGTTGGTTACACCTGTGCTTTTCTCTCTCTGACTTCTGTAGATATTGACAATGACGGGGTGATCGAGCCTGACACGGACGAGCCTCAGGAGATGGGAGAATATGCAAACCTGGAGGTGAAGCGCCATTCTTCCCTTTTTGTAAAAATGTGTGTAATGTATTTCCGTCTCTCTGAGGAGCCTTGGCCAATTCTCCAGTGACGTCGTGTGTCTTCCAGGTGACTGATGAAATGATGGACCTAGCCAACGAGAAGAAGATAGAGGCTATCAGAGCCCTTGGAGAGGGTGAGTGACAGGCTGCTGATGATGTACGCCAGGTTTATAACCGACATCGTCCTGTGTGTGGGCTGTGTTCTTGTGATTCGTGACACATTTTCTGCATTTACGCTCCTGCCTTTGTTCTGTTAGTGACTTCAGTTATCATTGTGAACAAGGATTTCGCTGCAATCCTTTCCCCGGTTAGGAGGTTGTTTTGTTTTTTGCATGCATGTTACTCTCACTACGGATCTGAGAATGTTTGTGTTGGACTTTGTGTGCAGGTGAGCTCCAGAAAGCCTTGGATCTCTTCACAGAAGCCATCAAACTGAACCCACAACTGGCTATTCTTTATGCCAAGAGGGCCAGGTGAGTGAGTGAGTGTGTGTGCGCGTGGGTGTTTGTGTACGTGTGTAGGTGTGTGCGTGTGCATGTGTGTGTGGTGTGTACGTGTGTGGGTGTGTGTGCGCGTGCGTGCATGTGTTTGTGGTGTGCGCGTGTGTGTGCGCGTGTGTTTGTGGTGTGTGCGTGTGCGGGCGCTATATGGTTCCTGGCTGGGTTCACTGACTGCTCGTGTCGTCACGCCTCAGCGTGTATATCCGAATGCAGAAGCCCAACGCGGCAGTGCGGGACTGTGACCGGGCCATCTCCATCAACCCGGACTCCGCTCAGCCCTACAAGTGGAGGGGAAAGGCGCAGAGGTGTGTGTTTGACAGGCTCTTCTATCAGACAGAAACCCCACCCTACTGAGTTCAGGGGGGAAAGCCTGTGGGGACAGTTCAGAGGACAGTGTGTATGGCTAGAGATTGCTTGTGTATGGAAAGGGCTTGTCATGTATAGAGTGGAAGGAGGGCTTGTCATGTATTGCTATGTCCAAACGAATAGAGCCGTAAAGTGCTATGCACCCTCTTATCAGACTGCTTGGCCATTGGGAGGAGGCAACCCGGGATCTTGCCACGGCCTGCAAGCTGGACTACGATGAGGAGGCGAGCGCTATTCTAAAGGAGGTTCAGCCTAAGGTACCGGTTCCTTCGGCCTTCATCTCTCCCCATGTCTCGTCTCACGGAGCAGTGTGGTTGAAGTGGGTCTCCTGTAAATTCTCTCGCTGTAGGCCAACAAAATCATCGAACACCGGCGCAAGTACGAGCGGAAGCGGGAGGAACGCGAGATCAAGGAGCGGAAGGAGAGGGTGAAGAAGGCCAGGGAGGAACACGAGAGAGCGCAGAGGGTGAGAGGAGGCCAGGGAGGAAC